>JAFVLL020016930.1:71319-133986 GCA_021397915.2 Tor tambroides
TGGGGATATATATATATATATATATATATATATATATATATATATAGTACTTTTTTTGTGATAAACATTGTGAAGTATGGTCCTTGCTGATTTCTATTCAAACGTGTTATATGGTCATTATTAAAAGTTTTTATTTGGATTGAAATTCAGATCACGTCATATGTCATGTGATTTGATGATGCTGCAATTCACATCTCATACATATCAAATATGATTGTTACATGCCCTTTCTAATGCCTCTTTGCTAAAATGTTCATATTTTCATTTAATACCACGGTAACGTTAAAATAGTGTCAATAATAATTAAACATTTTCAAACATTTCATAAATTTCCTGTAAAGCATGCCATAAATAAATTATGACAGAATAGCCACAAAATGCACATTAAAAAATATTAGGCCAGTACGATTTTATTTTAAAGAAATAAACACTTATTCAGCAAGGACACATTAAATTGATCAAGTGAAAGAGAAGATGTTTATAATGTTGCAAAATATTTCTATTTCAAATAAATGCTGTTCTTCTGAACTATCTCTTCATTAAAGAATATATCATGATTTCCACTAAAATATGAACTGTTTTTAAATTTGATAATAAGAAATGTTTTTGAGTATACCAGCATATTAATGATTAATGAAAAAAAAAAGTTATTTTAAATTGTAATAATACTTCACAATATTAGGTAAAGGTCTCTGCACACTGAGTCCGAAATTTTCGTCCGAAATTTTCGCACGTTAAAAAATAAATACGACCTCACGTTGTGTCAATCACGTTTACACACTGCCTCTGAAACTTTCGTATGTCAAAAAAAAAAAATCGGATCAGGTTCGATTTTCTGCATTTTCGCATCCGTTGCATGCATTTTGATAGGAAAGGATGGGGAATACGAAAAAACGGAAAAACGCATGCGAAAATTTCGGACTCAATGTGCAATGGCCTTAACACTTTATTTTAAGGTGTCCTTGTTACACGTTACAAGTAATTACTATTATAACAATAAATTATGCATAATTACATACAAGTAACCATAACCCAAACCCTAATCCTAACCCTAACCATATAGTAAGTACTGTACATGTAGTTAATTAATATTAATCAGTACTTAAATGTATAATTACACTTTAACAAAGGCACCTTAAAATAAAGCGTAACCCAATATTAATGTTTTTTCTGTATTTTGATCAAATAAATCAGGGATGTCTAATCCTGCTCCTGGAGGGCCACTGTCCTGAGAAGTTTAAGCCTTTAAGTCAGTCCAAATCCAATTTTTGTGCATATCTGATTGGAATCCGATCATATTTAGCAAGTGTGAACGGCAAAAACCCAGTTTCAAGCTACATTCATATGTGGTTTGAAATCCTATTCAAATCACATTTCTGCAAATCCGTTTCAGTTTGACCGCTCAGATGGGATATTGCATTTTGGGACTTTTTGCCTGTGTCACTTTCTCACGCCACGTAACACGTACACACATCAGACGCTGTTTGTAGAAAGCATGCTGAATGTCTTTGCAGAAACAAGGTTGTGTTGTTTAGAAGTGCTTTGAAGTCGTTTAGACACAGCAACAGTCTGAAGTGTGAGATGGACCAAATAAATCATGTGACTGAGAACCCCCATTCCAGACAGCAGTGCAGCGGCACAGAAAATCACTGAGAACACCAAGTCCTTTGTTTTAAGCCCACACTAGAACTTGTGCGAACTCAAAAACAAGAAACACATACTAATACAGCACAATGTTTGAGCACATGTGTATCGGAGCCCACAGAAACCAGCAAGCGGCAGCTACAGAAGCTACAGAGGGTCTGCTGAAGCCATTAACGGTGTACAGTATCAAAACCAACAGCTGGACTCACTGACTCCGTTTTCCACTTTCTCTCATTGTTCAAGAGTCATTGTTCATTTCCTCATGCTTTGGCTTTTTCCCAGATGAGAACAGGGGTCAGGGCAGCACAAAAACATAAGAGACAAAGATAAAAAAACAACAAAAAAAACACGTTTCCCAGAATTTGTTTTCCATTGAGAGGTGGGTAAATGTAATAATTACTCATTAGTAATTCCTCCACACATACACAGTATGCAGTCTTGTGATGGAAAAGGTTAGTGTTTTTTTACGTAAATGAACTACAGGGTAAAAGCAATGCTGGATGAATTGACATGATTGTAGAAAGCCAGTGAATCTACTCTTAATGGATAATGTCCAAAATGGCCCTAAACTAATGACAAGACAGCAGAAAACTTCTCAGAAGGACATTGTTTACAGTTACATAATGATTTATGAACTTCTAAGCATATTTTTCTCAAGTGTGCTTTTTCAGAGTGCTTCTTATATTGAAAAGCTTCACTTAGATGTTACAACCCATGAACCTAATAATACATTTTAAGAGTTACTGATGATACATTTCAAATGAAAATGGTTTTGTTTTGCTCTTTTATGCATTACACTTCTTATACAAATAAAGAAGAAAGAATTTCTCTTCTGGTGAATTTATGTGGAGGAAAAAGACCAAAGTACTAAGCACATCATTTGGAGCAAAGAGAAAATGAGACTAGTAAAGTAACAAAACATGAAACATCGCTCTCCTTTAATGTGGAATGCAGCTCATTAGTGTCAAGAGGACTACTGAATTTTGCCTACAATAAAAAAAAAACTATTTCTCCAAGTTCTACCACATATATGCTTAAGCGTAATATTTTTTAAATAATTACTGTAATTAGCAAAACTAAACACATTTTATGGTTTACAATGTTTAAATGTAGAAAGAGTGCACAAATACTGCCATAGCTCTGTGAAACATTACACACATCTACAGTAACAATCACTTTACTGTCATGCTCTGAAAATGAATATGTCCAAACTGGGCTTAAAGAGATAGTTCACCCTATTCTAAGAGATAGTGAACTATACTTTTAAGATGACTAATGTAAACTGGGGTTTACTGTCGGTTCTTTCTCCCCTCTTTTGCTCCCAGACGGCATCACAGCTCACAGCTAATTTTAGACAAATCTAAAATAGAAAAAAGAGCCTTCATCTAGAAAACACTGCTTTACACATGATGAATAGATAATCCCCCGGTTTCACAGACAAGGCTTAAGCCTAGTCCTAGACTAAAATGTAAGTCTGAGCTGTTTCAACTGAAAGATACTTGCACTGACTGATCTTAAAACACATCAGTGCCTTTGTTTTGTCTCAAGATGCACAACAGTAATGGTTTTTTCTAAGGCATGTTTATAAAAATTACTTAAATGTCCTAATTGAACTATGATCTAATCCTGGCTTAGTCTAAGCTCCGTCTGTGAAACTGGGCCAATGTCTATTAAAACGTTAAACTTGTACAATTCATCCTTATTTACAAACCTAAAGGCCAAAAAATAACCCATACCCAAAACTAACACTCACCAAGTGCCAATTGCGAGCAGATTTTGAATTCAATGAGTACATATGAATTGCAACAAGCTTTGAATTGAAATGAACTGAACTTTAACAATAGTTCATATCTCAATGATGTGAGCAACTAAAGAGATCAAAAGATTTCTAATGATTTAAATGAAATGAATGAATGGCATTTTGTATATTATCATGAACTAATATGTAATTATGTTAAATCTGCACTACAGAAAATTATATTATTGAAGTAGAACCATAAAGTTCAAATTCATATTCTTGTCTTACTCTGATTCACTACGGTATGTCTACCGTATGATTTATGGTTTAGCCTGTCTGGTTGGAATTCTTGGAAAATAGCAGGGTTACGTTATTCTTTTTGTGTATTTATGTGATGTCTGCAAATATAAAAACAAGGACCGGCTACTATACCATGTGTGACTTCTAAAAAGCAACCCTCGGCAACTTCCAGGGAATCATTCATTGTCAAAACAAAGAAACTGAGTCAGTAATGGAAAGTGAGAGCCTATGCCAAAACAAAATTCAAACCACAGCTGCAGATATGATACTACAGAGCCCCGTGTGTCATAACCCTAACCCTTGCTCGGATTAGGGGTGGGCGATATGACCAAAATCTTATATCACAACATGAGTCATTTTTTTTCCCAGTAACGATATATCACGATATAGTTATTTTTGCTTTTAATAAGGTCTTTATGATATCAACATTTTTGATACCATAGAACAGGGGTCACCAACTAGCTGAGTCCGGTCCGGGTATCTGGACCGCGAGATGCGTCCATGCAGACCACGAAGGCTTTTGACATAATGAAATAAATCAAATAAATGCCAAACGCTAATTTAGAATAAATCAAATTTATATCAAGCACATCAAGGTCAGCTCAGTAGAGCCGTTTGGGTGCAGTCGTGTGTGCAGTGATGAAAGCAGAGAGCGGTGCGCAGACAGAAACTTTCAGTGAGTGAAAACCAAAGGCATTCTCAAAAATTAGGAACGTTGACGGGTCCTTAAAAAGTCTTATATGGTAAAAAAAAGAACGTTTAATTATGATTTCAGGAGGTCTTAAATGTGGGGACTGAAACACAAGAATTGCAATTAAACTTCAAAAGGCTTTTCATTGAATAAATATGAGCGCTGCATGTTTCAAAGTCAGCTGCTGTGCTGCTTTGTGTACTGCCATTCCGAAAGTGCCACCTGCTGGAAGAGAATGATCTTCCATTTTCAATCAGCCCGTACGTCTGCTGTTGTCAAAGACCAATGTGAAAATCAACCCATGTTTTTAAGCAGCAAACAGGCAGTTTTAATGTGAACTGGTGGATCGACAAGAAGATAATGTATTATAAAAAAATTAAACAATTAAGACAGTAAAATATATTTATATGTTAATTAATATAATACTTGATTGAAAATAATTGTATAAATAACTGTTAAATGTGAAGTTTATAATTTTATAAAACCTTTTGTTTTTGTGAAAACCTGCATCTGAACTGTAAATCATGCTTTTTACAGTCATTTTAAAAAAAAATTCTTTTTGTGCAGGTCTTAAAAAATGTCTTTAAAAGTCTTAAATTTAAGCTTAAATATCTTGCCGATACCCTGGTCTGGCATAAACCATCAACTGATTTTATATATAATTGTCCGGACCTCGGCTGGTGAGCCGTTTTAGTTGAAGACCCCTGCCATAGAAATTTCATAATTCTTGTCACCAATGTCAATATCTCAAAAAACTAATACCAGCCTAAATTTAAAAAAAAAAAAACTCGAGCTTTTCTCTCTTTTGTTGTTTGATTAACATGAATGACAGAGAGCAGGAATATTAGACTGCTGTCACTTTAAGAGCTGCCTGGATCCAATATACTGTTATACATGTGTCTTCAGTTCAATACTTCCGCGCTCTATGAGCACCATCTTCAAGTGTGTGCACCCCTCTGACAGCACTCAGAAACAGTCTCTCAGACAGTGAGTGCATATAGCGAAATGAGTTCTCTTTTGCTGCTGATTGCGTTTCAACCACTTAAAATCACTTGTTTTTAAACCACATGCAATGTTTAAAAATGCGTGCAAACAATATGTTTTTGTGACCACGTAGCACAGCAACGTCACATGAGTGACACAATAGAGAAGATAATCCAAAATCTCTACCGGTTGACAAATTTCTACCAGTTAAAGGTGTCTACTGGTATATTGTCCACCCCTAGCTCAGCACAGTAACAGAGTTGAAGAAAAACTGACATAGAGAGACAATTTTACTCTCAATCACAGATGGTGAGATTTAACAAAAATGATATGCCATATTATGGTAAAACTGACAAAAAAAAATTTAATTATGGCATAATGATTTAATGTTTAGTCTTAGTTTCAGTTTCATTTTGGACTTTTAGTTTGCTTTCCCGTGTCTCATTTCTGTTTACATGTATTATATTTACTACTTTATTTAAGAAAAATGGTATGCCATATTACGGTAAAACTGACAAAAAAAAATGTTGGATTATGGCATGATGATTTAATGTTTAGTCTTTGTTTCAGTTTCATTTTGGACTTTAAATTTGCTTTCCCGTGTCTTATTTCTGTTTACATATATTCTGTTTACTACTTTATTTCCATGGTTACTCATTGGTTTACTAATTACGTTTACCTGCCCCTTGTTTAGTTTCTTGTCCACCTGTGTGAATATATGCCCTCATTTCCTTCAGTTGTTTGATCTTTGTTTTTGACTGTTAATAAAAGTGTGATTGCTGCATAAAGATACTCCCTTCCTGAAGTATTAACTACATTTGAGAAAGATTTAGCTCCAATATTGATTGCAAGTGGTCTTTAATTCTAGGCAAACAAAATCAAAAGTTATTATTTAACCACACCGACCTCCCTGTGGGAGTTTGGTTTGCTTCACAGCTATTTCATTTTTTATTTGTTTTAAAAATATTCCTTGTGAGTAAACGTCTGTTATATAATTTATTAAGTATAACATTGCTGTTGAATGAATTATAAAAGAGCCCAGCAGGTGGTATTTTACAAAGCTGCAAGCCAAACCCAAATGACTCCCATCATATTGAGCCAGTGTAAAAGAGCAGAGCAAACTGAATTTCTGAATGGATTCAGATTTCTGCAGCGATAGTGAGACAGGCTGAGTGGAGTGTGTGCATGTGTGTGTGTGTGTGTGTGTGTGTGAGGGGTCACCAAAAAGGAAAGAAAAATGGTAGGATCCATTTCCCTTGACTCAAGGTCCCTGCACTGACTCTTAAGGGTTGAATCGATTTTTAAACTACTCTCCATAAAGCTACGGCACATCATTGGCCTTGCAGAGCTTGTTCTAGGCCTAATCTCCTGCTATCATCTGCTGACACCGGGCCAAAAGTCTGCAGCAGTCCCAGCATCCCATAATTCACTGCTGCTGATAATGCTCCAGGAAAATGTTGCCCTTGTACACTAATCTAGGAGCAGACTGAATCAAAAGCCTTAGAACGGCCTTTTTCTGCTGATAACATAAAATTTTAGGTTTCTCTTTAAATAAAATGATGCCAAATCCAATTAGCTCAGTGGTTTCATCTGCTAAACATTTCTTTCATCAAGTACGCTGTTGCTCAGGGATAATGGGTTATCAGATAAAGAAGAAAATGATAATGTGTATTTGATGGACTATCACATCTGTCATCAAGATATAACATCAACAGTCTGACACTGACTAAATACAGGATAAAGGGGCTATTCATTTTATGGCAAGGACAAATATCAATATCTACCAATTTTGAGCCATTTTTAACCCTCAATGAAGCAACACTTGACACTAGTACATTTGAAAGGGTGTAAGCATCAATTTTGCACTGTTAACCCTAAAATGCAATACCAAGGTATGGCATGATACATTAAGCCTAAACTTTAAGCTTTAATAAGAGAGAGCATGGAGAGATACCAGGCTGAAAAAGACACACTCAAACTTTGTTTCTGCATGCGATGCGGTTTGTGTTCACACCTAGCAGCTCTCTTCAGTAACGGTGTGAAACGGGCTGCGCTCAGGTTTTGAACAGATGGACGCGATGCAGTGGGTCAGAAATGAGCTGTGTTGTCTCCGGCGACCTGCCACCAGACAGCATCAGCACCACAGCAACACCGCCGTCCAATAAAAGAGCAGCCGCTGAATTTCTGAATTAGGCGACTAGAGTCTAATGTACGAAATATATGGATGTGATCTAATGGCGTTCAACAACCAGAAAGTGTCCAAACTGTTTCATTTTGAACAGTAAAAACTGTGTGTGTGTGTTTGTTTGTGTGTGTGTGTGTATGTTGACTAAATTGATTAAAAATGACAGTTAAGACATTAATAATGTTACAAAAGATTTACATTTCAAGTAAATAATGTTTTTTATGATTTTTAAATCCTGAAAAATGTATCATGGTTTCCACAAAAATATTAAGCAGCACGGTTTTCATCACTGATAATCAGAAATGTTTCTGCAAATCATCATATTAGAAAATCATCATATTATAATCACCAATGATTCAGCAAATCAGCATATTAGAATGATTTCTGAAGGATCATGTGACACTGAGTAATGATGCTGAAAATTCAGCTTTGCATCACAGGAATAAATTACATTTTATAATATATTCAAATAGAAACCGATTATTTTGAATTGTAATAATATTTCACAATATTACAGTTTTTACTGTATTTTGTATCAAATAAATGCAGCCTTGGTGAGGCTTCTTTCAAAAACATTAAATGGACTTACTGACCCCAAACTTTTGAATGGTAGTGTATATATGCTACACTTATTTCCGTGAAATGTTTGACAAGTGTGCTTGTGTATCTTTTAAATAACTGTACTGACATTATGACATTACTACTCTGAAATACTTTTTGTAGCCGCTGTGAAATGAAAATATCTGAATCAAAGTTAAGACTTTTGTAAATATCTGAATGCAAGCAACTAATGATCTGTTAAGCATTACTGTATATAAAGTTATTATAGTGTTACCAAAGAACTTTCAGACTGATATGTTTTCAATTTGCCTGTTTTTGCTTAACGAATGCAGTCATATATAACTTGGAGTTAACCTTGAGCCAAAAAATGAAACTATTCTCTCGCATGCTGTATGTAATAATTTTTCCAGTCTCTCTGACAGGAAAGAGGCCAATTATACAGAGGCATATGTTACACTCACACAAAAAGGTCTTAAAGACACACAGTCAAAAAGCGTGTCTGCTCCGCGCTCACTACAATTACAGCAGTCAGTAAGAATGACCTTATTTGTTCCTACTGCCTCTTTCAGCTGCACTGGCCAACTGCACACAGCTGTTGCCAAAGGCTTTCCAATGCCTCAGCAAGCACTGCGATCATTCAGCTTTCCACAGGAGAGAGAGACAGAGATAAATAGCTTCAGAGATAGGGAAGGGGAAAGGGAGGAAAACTATGACACGGATTTTATTAATGGGCAGCACAGCATACTGCAAAAAGTGAACACACTGTAAAAAAATATTTCATACATTTTTTTTTACCCCATCAAATTGCTTTTTTCTTGTTTTAAGCACAATTCTAGCAAAATTTACTAAGCTTTATGCCACTCAAGAAAAAAACTATTGCAAATACAATGTATAGAAAAAGACAAAAAATACTGATTAAGAGTTCAAAGAGCTAATTCTAGGTGCATCTGAATCTTAAAAATCTCTTTCATTGGTGTAACACAATGTAGGTTGGATTCCATCATATTCAATACTTTCTACATTAATTCTAGTTATAGTACATATAATTATATTTTATAAAATATAAATATATATATTAGTTATATTTCTTTGTCTTGAATTGATGGTTTTAGTTAACTAAATCTAAAATTTAATTTAAAAATGAAATAAAATAAACATTAAATTTTAACTAGCTTCCAGGGCAACGCTTTATCATTTTAAATTAGAAATTAAAACTATCTAAAATATTCAATTAAAAAAGGCTTTAAATTATTCATAAAAACTGTAATAATATCTTTTGAATTTAACCAGTTTTCTTTATCTTACTTTTCAATGTTTCTCTGATTTTGTTTGTATTATCTACTGTATCTTCTATCTAATGGGTGATATAATTCAGAAAATATGTTTTCTCAAGTATTATGGGATCACTCTAGCAACAGCCAAGTATATAATGAAAAGAAGACAGCAAATTCCCCAGTGGGGATCTGTGGGCTTTAACTGCCAGTTTGCAACAATTCATATTTCACACTGTATGCTAAACAATATGGATGGAATTAGCCAAAATGTTTTATGCCTACCTGTGTTATAAAGAACTCCTACAGTAAATGTAGAAAATCACAAATTGTTCCCCCCCCCCCCCCCCCCCCCCAAAAAAACAGCTAAAACACACTCAGAAAATGCTGATCAAGTAGTGCAGAAGGAACTATGTGTGTGTAACATCTAAACACCTCTTAAATTGCATTGTTTTGATAAATGATGTTTTCCACCTTTAATGCAATATTGAAACCAACAAAATTCAAGTAACAAACAAATCACTTTTTACGTCACTTTTCATTTTAATAGGGGTGTGGACATTTTATAGCCACTGCATACAATGGAACACAGGATTTTATGATTCATTCTCTGATAACAACATCTGATAAGTAACATGTGGCTACTTGCCACATGAGTGAATAATTAGACACAAAATATTGATCTGAGCTCTTTAAACACAAAGCTTCCGCAAAGCAAAACGGTTCCAAACAAACTGCTTTGAGCCTAGACGAAGTTCAGACATTTAAAGCATAATGTGTACAGTCATATCACTAATTACACAGCTTTTCAACACATAAATAATGAAGAGGGCATAAAATGTTTTTTGAGAAGAAAGCAATTTAAAATCATACTTTTTATTATCTTAAATCCATTACAGTGCACAAAACAGTCATTCTGGCAACAAGATAAACACTTCAACAATATTACTGCAGGCCTACTATTAAATGGATAGTTCACCCAAAAATGAAAATTACCCCATGATTTACTCACCCTCAAGCCGTCCTAGGTGTATATGACTTTCTTCTTTCAGACGAATACAATCAGTGTTACATTAAAAAAATATCCTGGCTCCAAGCTTTATAACGGCAGTGAATGGGTGTCGAGATTTTGAACCCCAAAAAAGTGCATCCATACATCATAAAAAGTGCTCCACACGGCTCTTTGGGGGGGGGGGGGTTGATAGTGGAATCAATGCATTTGTGTTAAAAAAAATCTTTAAAAAAAAATTTCTTACACAAATGTATCGCTTCGCTTCAGAAGGCCTTTATTAACCCCCCGGAGCTATGTGGAGCACTTTTTATGATGGATGGATGCACTATTTTTGGCTTCAAAATCTCGATACCCATTCACTGACGTTATAAAGCTTTGAAGAGCCAGGACATTTTTGAATATAACTCCAACTCCATTTGTATGAAAAAGTCATATATACCTAGGATGGCTTGAGGGTGAGTAAATCATGAGATAATTTTCATTTTTGGGTGAACTATCCCTTTAATACTTTAGTCCTTATCACTTTAATACAGTCGATTGCCACATACACACACTGAAGCTAAATTCAGTTGTCAATTCACTTTTTAGTGCTTAATCCTGTTCTCTACACACACAATCATTTATTAAATTGACAACCGAATTAACTCACAAAAACCACAGTTAGTGACAACAACATTTCAACGCAGTGTGTACAGAACTGAACTGAGCAACTTGTTGTTAATAACATATTTAAAATGCTAGTTGTGTCTTTTTTGTATGCACAGTGCAAGAAGTCACAGGGTACATTTTAAGTTATTAGTGTTGCTAGATCTTGCTAAAAAAAACAACAACAAATATGAACAAGCCCACTCAAATCCAAACGTGTAATCTTGGAAATAAGCTACATATCAAAATATAGCATCCCGCACCAGCCTACTTTACTAACTTCATAAATTGAATTGCTTTATGAGCCAAGCCCAAACAACAAGCCCAAAGACACTTAATAATCATCAATTATAAGTGGACATGGCAACCTTTCAAGAATGCTCTCTGCAAAGTAGCATTCCAAACAAAAACAAAACACGACAGCTCTGTTTACGGTGGTTTAGTTAGAATCGCTGAACAGTCTTTGGTCGCTGTAATATTACTTTAGTTAAAAATAGTGGATACCAAACTTGAGAGACGTCAGAATGTTGCTACGATTACCATGCTGTCAATCATCACAGTTACAAGAGTGAGTTCTCTTCCGTACAAACAAAAAATTTAAATTTAGAGGATTCGCTCCTGTATTTAAATGCGATTGTGATTCATGAAACTTTACAGTGTGTATGTGGCCAATAACTGTTTGAATGAAAGAAGTGCTAGCCTCCAATACCCAGATGAATAGTATGTTATTTGGCATTGTTATTCAGAATGTCACAACTGACCATTTAAAATCAAGTATTCCCAACCCAGGCTCATGAAAATACGTGCATCTATATAGATTTCTGCAACATTGTAATTACGTACCTTACTGCACATTTTGGAGCAGTTTTAGAGCGAAATGTCCAGAGAGTGGCGCTAAAACACACGTTCAATACGTGACCGTGGTACGTTTTTATTACATTGGTACAGGCATTGTTGCGTTTTTAATTACGCTGCTTGAGGTATGTATTGCTGCTGTTCAGAGTTCAAATATCCCGTGAGTGTCGCTAAATGTTAATGCTCTATTGTGTTGGAAATATCCCCTACACCAAACCCAACCCTAAACCTACCCGATAGTGTTAACAAACGCAAAAGTGATATAAAAACACATTTGTTGATGCAGCCAGGCTATTTTAACTTCTTTATGCGGATTTGAGCTCTTTTGTCGAACCCTAGTATCACAGGGTTCGTACCAGAGCTCTTCATCACTCAAGTGCAACGCCGTATCGCGTGAGCTACCGAACCTACTGAATTACTAAACCTATTGAATTAGAAAACTCATGCATATGAAACTGTATATGTGACGACAACATTCAAAAGTATCACTTTTCAAATTGCGCAGGATGTTAAAATTGTTTTGAAGTCATAACACTATTTCTGTGTGAAAATTAGGGTTTATTAATCAAAACTCTACCTGTAAACAGGGCTCGACAGTGCGAGCATTTCACTCGCATTTGCGACTAAAAATAGATGTGTGCGAACTGGAAAATGTATTTAGGAGCACAAGTGCGAATACAATACAAAATACAAAACAGCCTAACTTATACAGTAGCCTATAACAAACGTATTCATTTATTCAGTTTATTTATGAAAAAAAATGCGATACAGCCTCGTTATTACTGAACTTTAAAAAGGCTACGGTTTAATTTAAATGAGCACAGATGAGAAGAAAAGCGGAGCGAGTTAAAGAGAATGACGTTCATTCGCCACTAGAGGGCGCTGCTGCTGCCGTTACCCCGGTAACCCTGTAAACAAAGCAGCTGCGCTACTTTCCTAAAATGTTTCAATGTTTCACACTCACAGTCATTTAGATATTTATATTCGCTTAAGTCTTCACAATAGCATCAAATAATTATTACTTAAAGACTTTTTGAGCTATTTATTTTCAAACATTTTTTCTAACCTAAACCACGGCCTATCCACTGATCTATAATAGACAACAGTGGGCCTATCTATATATTGACTGATTGGTTATTATTGTTCAGTAACACTTAACAGGTTCCATTAGTTAACATGAAAAAACAATGACTGCATTTATTAATAATGTTCATCTTAATTTCAACTTTTAATAATACATTATAAAATCAAAAGTTGTCTGTTAATATTATTCAGTGGAGCTAACATTAACTAACATAGTTGTATTTTTTATTAATCAACATTAACAAAAAAATATTAACTACTGCAACAATTAGCTATTGCACATTGTTAGTTAATGTTAACCTGCTTTAACTAATGCTAACAAATGGGACCTTATTGTAAAGTGTTACCTATTGTTCTTTCGTTCATTTGAACAATCTTTTGCACTCTAATCTTGAAACAATTGTTTACTTTATATTTTTGTGTATTTTTTAATAAGTCTTTCTTTAGTAAAGGATCTTTAATGAAGTTATTTAACCTGTTAGGAGGACAACACTTTTTTTTCACTTAGAAATTGTTTATTGTGATTAAAAAAAACATATACCGTGACAAAAGCTTCAATGACTAGGCCTATTTTGAAAATATGATACCGTCACATACCTAATGTAAATACAGTTTAATGGGACTAACTAATTACATAATTAGCCTATTAAATAGTGTCTGAAGCTAAATTATTTAAAAACCTTGTGTACTTTCTGTATTCTGATAAATTAAATAATTGTGCTTGTAAATGTCTCTTTATATCCCCTTTTTAAGCTAAAACACCTAATTTGAAAAATTTGCATTGCGCCCCTAAATTTTTTTAATGCGCTCCTAAATTTTTTAACTTAGGAGCACATGTGCTCCTTGGGAAAAAGGTAAGCGTCAAGCCCTGGTAAATCTTACTTTGTGTGAAAAGGAATGAAAGTTGCTGGAGTTTTACTGCCTCTAGTGTATTTTCAAAGAGCCTATGTTGAGTATTCCAGTAATAAGAGACTGATAATCGTTTTGACCAACATTGTTTACAGATATTCAAACTTTTCCATTGATTATCAGTTATTACATGCCGGGTTTACAGATAAATGGCTCGATCTGGTTGGTCTCTAAATATAGTGCATCCAGCAGTTTCAACAGTGTCACAGGTAAAGTGTCTTAATACTTGACTGTTTTATCTTTCTAGTAATATTCAATGCAATATTAGGCTCATAAAGCCTAAACTAATATTGGTTCTTCTTTAATTACAAATGGACTTCAGGGGAAAACATTAAAATGCTACAAACGTGTTGAACAAAGTAAGAGAAAGCCATTCCAGACATAAGAGACTAAACAGCTGCAACTGTGCAATTCAGCTGTCGACATCTAACTGACTAAGACCAGACAAGTGTCTCGCACCCTTGGCAGAAGAAGCCATGCACTGTCTCGCAAACATGTACACACTTTCACACACAAATGACACTTTGGGTTAACCCACATCCCAGGGAGGCTGGCCTGAATACTTCGGGTTCGACTGACTAATCGGTGGCATTGTGACATCAAAACCGCAGCTAGGAAATGCTATTGTTTATGTCTGAATTCCTTCCAGACACATTTTTTACAAGTTAAAAGCAGTAGCCACAACCACAGGCCACAAATAGGAAGCCAAAAAGAATATGTAAATAAACAGAAAATCTCCTTTTTCCATAACGTAAATCACTCTCAATGCACAGGAAAAACACACTCTTAATGGTCTTCCCTTAAAAGAGCCATCAATAAAAACCCGATAAGAATATAATGTGTGTCAATTAATCAATTAAGCCCCTTAGCCACTTCATCAATTCCCTGTGCCACTTACTATTGTATAGACGGCATTCAGTTCTGCCTCAGCGCTCGGTGGAAATACTAACGGCAGGTTGTTGTTCTACAAAGCCGACATCCATTCCGGCGAGTGTTAAATGAATGGATTAGGAAGCTGCTTTTGAACATGTAGTCTGAGTCGAGGAGAGGCGCTCAGCATATAGGGGGCTGCAAACTCAGCGATAAATATTCTCCAGCAGAGACAGTCTGGCCTGACGCTGTGAAAGCAATAAAATGCTCTTCACAATCTGCAGTAAAATTCAAACAGCATGGCCCGGCACAAATATCATTCTCCCAGCTCATTTGTGAGTCAGCGCCAAGTTTGCTTTCCACCAGACCTCTGCCAGGCTGCTTTCGCTTCACTCTCAGCAAAGAATTACGGGATTTTTAAGTTCAAAGCAGTAGCTACATAAGTTCTAGCTCAAATTGAGCTTACTTACCAAAACTGTGCTACAGTTGGCACATTTTTGCTTTTACCAAAACACGAATGAAACAGCTGAATTACATAATTATAGTACAAATAGCCTTTCCATTTAGCAAAAAATCCATTATCATTAAAGCCTATCAAATTATGGGTACCAAAGAGATCCTCAATTTGTGACTAATAATGCCCATGCAGGCCTAATTCTGACAACAAAAAATCATGAATATGGAACTTCCTCTTGTTCCCTTTCAAAGCACTTAATTGCCAAAAAATGGAAACGAGCGGCGGTAGTAGAGTGAATGGACCAGAACGCTGAAACATTGCTCGTTTTCTCACAAGAGCTCGTTAAACAGCAATACATACACATACTCAATTATGACATTTCCCTAATTGTGCATCAGATTGGTGGCTTCATGTCAGAATATCTCTTGCTCTAGAACTAGGGTGTAACACTTTGAGATAAAAACGAGAAGTCAATATTAAAACACTGCAGACGCAGTCCAGACACACTCTTAAGAACATGTTAGAGCCAATAATGATGCATTGTAAGTCTGACTTAATGCAACATAATGATATTGTACCCTGTTAATGTATTTGCATACTCTGTTATGATACTTGCATTGCATAATGAGCCACTAAAATCATCACATTTTAATTTACTTAAAGATGCACTATGCAGTTTTTAATGAACAGCTGAATAGTTAAAAATGAACAAGAAACAATTACTGAGTACATTAAAAAAATGTGAATTCAAAACTGTGTCCTTGTTCCCTCCCCCGACTCACAGTGGAAAGCTTATAATAATGATTTATTATTTGAGCTGTCGGATCAGATTTCGTGGGAAATGTCAGTTCTACATTATTCATCTTTGTATGGTTATGTCAGGCAATGTTCTTACATAAATTCTTACATGTGATGTATTATGTGAAATTGAAAGATAACTTTACTAAACACAAATTATGGCTATTTGCACAAAATAATGTTGATGTTGGCAAAATTAACAAAAAAAAATAAAAAACTACTGTAACTTGCAATTTTTGGTCACACTTTAATTTAAGGTCCAATTCTCGCTATTAACAAACCATTAACTATGATTTTTGCCTCAATAAACACCTAATTTGCTGCTTATTAGTAGTTAATTAGTTGTTAAGTTTAGGTATTGGGTAGGATTAGGGATGTAGAATATGGTCATGCAGAATATGTGCTTTATAAGTACTAATAAACAGCCAATATGTTAATAATAGGTATGTTAATAAGCAAATTAATAGTGATAATTGTTCCCTATACTAAAGTGTTACCCAATTCTTTGTTTAAAAATGGAAATATAGAGTCCAAAGTACTGTCTCAATGAAATAGAAGTATTGACAGATTTTTTTTCCTTTGATATTGTGATGTACATCTGATCTGAATGTTATGGAAAAATGTAGAAAAATGGACTTGGTTGTGTGCATCAGTTGTTGATTGGATTTTGAGATACAGCTTTGGACAATTTGATTAAAAATAATGGGGTCAAAAAAAATGTAAACATACATGGATGAATTGTTCAAGATCTATAACATATATTTTACATTTAATTCATATACAGGTGCATCTCAATAAATTAGAATGTCGTGGAAAAGTTCATTTATTTCAGTAATTCAACTCAAATTGTGAAACTCGTGTATTAAATAAATTCAATGCACACAGACTGAAGTAGTTTAAGTCTTTGGTTCTTTTAATTGTGATGATTTAGGCTCACATTTAACAAAAACCCACCAATTCACTATCTCAACAAATTAGAATACTTCATAAGACCAATAAAAAAACATTTTTAGTGAATTGTTGGCCTTCTGGAAAGTATGTTCATTTACTGTATATGTACTCAATACTTGGTAGGGGCTCCTTTTGCATGAATTACTGCATCAGTGTGGCGTGGCATGGAGGCAATCAGCCTGTGGCACTGCTCAGGTGTAATGGAAGCCCAGGTTGCTTTGATAGTGGCCTTCAGGTCATCTGCATTGTTGGGTCTGGTGTCTCTCATCTTCCTCTTGACAATACCCTATAGATTCTCTATGGGGTTCAGGTCAGGCGAGTTTGCTGGCCAATCAAGCACAGTAACACCATGGTCATTGAACCAGCTTTTGGTACCTTTGGCAGTGTGGGCAGGTGCCAAGTCCTCCTGGAAAATGAAATCAGCATCTCCATAAAGCTTGTCAGCAGAAGGAAGCATGAAGTGCTCTAAAATTTCCTGGTAGATGGCTGCGTTGACTGTGGACTTCAGAAAACACAGTGGACCAACACCAGCAGATGACATGGCAGCCCAAATCATCACTGACTGTGGAAACTTCACACTGGACTTCAAGCAACATGGATTCTGTGCCTCTCCACTCTTCCTCCAGACTCTGGGACCTTGATTTCCAAATGAAATGCAAAATTTACTTTCATCTGAAAAGAGGACTTTGGACCACTGAGCAACAGTCCAGTTCTTTTTCTCCACAGCCCAGGTAAGATGCTTCTGACGATGTTTTCAGAAGTGGCTTGGTAGCCCTTTTCCTGAAGACGTCTGAGCGTGGTGACTCTTGATGCACTGACTCCAGCTTCAGTTCACTCCTTGTGAAGCTCTCACAAGTGTTTGAATCGGCTTTGCTTGACAGTATTCTCAAGCTTGCGGTCATCCCTGTTGCTTGTGCACCTTTTCCTACCCAAATTCTTCCTTCCAGTCAACTTTGCATTTAATATGCTTTGATACAGCACTCTGTAAACAGCCACACCTTTCAGTAATGACCCTCTGTGACTTACCCTCTTTGTGGAGGGCGTCAATGTTCGTCTTCTGGATCATTGCCAAGTCAGCAGTCTTCTCCATTATTGTGGTTTCAAAGAACAAGAGATACCCAGAATTTATACTGTAGGGATGGTCATTTATTGAAACTCAAATGTAAATATTCTAATATTTTGAGATACTGATTTTTGACTTTCATGAGCTGTAAGCTCTAATCATCAAAATTAAAACAAAAAACTTTTGAAATGTTTTACTTTACATGCAATGAATCTAAAATATATGAAAGTTTCACTTTTTGAAACAACTTACAAGAAAAAATGAAATTTTTCACAACATTCTAATTTATTGAGATGCACCTGTACTATGTTTACATTAAAGCTTAAAATTAAAAAAAAAAAAAAATGGAATACCACAAAAACAAAAATCACCAAAAAAGCAGGAAAAAAAAGTTTCCATAGAGAAAAAAAAAAAAAAATCTTCCATGGAAACTGGTGCAAAATAGACATTCTGGCATTTCAGAACGCAATTTGTTTCAGTCACAAGACTTTTTTTGAAGCACACCTTTATTCAGTAAATGTGTTCATAATTTAGGAATTTTAAGAGTTTCTGTGTAGTTTTTAATGCATATTTTAAAATTTTTATTATCCATCTAGCATCCCCAATTTTCCATCCAATATCCCTAAATTTACATAAAAATATGTGGACAGAAACTCAGATAATAAAACATGTAGTGGAAGTTTAGCTTCCTAAATTTAGGTTTGGTTGCAATCAACTTAATTGTATATTTTTGTTTAATGCATATTTTTCAGGAAAAAAAAAAAATCAGAAAAATTTGGTGAGGTCAAAAATGTACTGCCAGTACTGCCACTGAACATCTAGCAGCTGAAAAACACTTTTTAACTCTAAAGCTGTGCTGAAGAGTCAATCAAGAGCGATTTATTAATTTCTGGATTTTGCATTTTTTAATAATCATCCAAATAATTAGTCACTGTTCACTGCAGCCCTACAAACACTAATCCAAAGTGACGTCTATCTTATCAGTTACAATGAGATTGTAGCAACTTTTATCAGAGCTATCCTGCATAATTTCTCCCTTTAACCACTTCTTTCCATTCCACTTGTCAGTTTAAACAGTTTTGTTCAGTACTTTGCTTTGAAATGCAGAGGAAATGACACAGCATTCAGTTTTACTCCAGCACTGAACATTTGTATAGGACTAAAGTTCAGCCATGCAGGGAGATGGTATGTACTTCACTGACATTAAAAACAACCTTACTACCAGTAGAAGGACTTCATCTGTCAAAACACCTTTCACCATAATAAGACAGCCATCATTTCCTCTCTTAAGCACACAGGTGTGAAATCGGTTGTCAAAACCTCAGAGATGTCAAACAGGTTGAAGCAAGTGTGCAGTTGTAAAAGCAGCTATTTTATGTACTCTACAGACTGTGCAAACAAAAATCTAAAATGACTCTACAAAGTTGTTTATTCATTTTTAATATGCCTACCATGTAAACAACGTTTGGTAAATGCCACCTGCATAAACCAATGATTTGTTAACATTTTACATGCCCTCTGCACAGTAGTTGTCGATCTTTATTGTATTTTTAAACCCAAGCAGCTTGCGTTCTTACTGTGATTGTCGTTTTCAGTGCTGCCCATTCGGGCCACCTCTGCGGGGTGGGCCTGTTTGGCAGTGCGCCCCTTTGACAAGCCCGAGGAAGGCTTCACCACGCGGGCACCGCTGGAGGTGTCCATGCCTGTTTAGGACACAAATAGATCAGGCCAAAGGAAAACGCACTATCTGCACAGAAACAACATAAATACAAAGGTGCTTTCGCTGTGTCTGAAAGTTTTGAATTGGGATTAGATACCTGCTGAGACAGTACAGCATACACACAGAATGACACAAATCATACAGACACACACACCTAATTACTGTCATCGATTTTGTTGCCTGATTGCATGGGGGAAAATTACAATTACAGTCTTTCAGCACGGTTGTCTTCCCGCGCCAGAGAAACTTCATGAATGAACGCTCACAATTTCAACAAAATACATTAAAGGGATAGCTCACCCAGAAATCTCTATCTATCTATCTATCTATCTATCTATCTATCTATCTATCTATCTGTCTCTCTGTCTGTCTATCTATCTATCTATCTATCTATCTGTCTGTCTGTCTGTCTGTCTATCTATCTATCTGTCTGTCTGTCTGTCTATCTATCTATCTATCTATCTGTCTCTCTATCTGTCTATCTATCTATCTATCTATCTATCTATCTATCTATCTATCTATCTATCTCTCTGTCTATCTATCTATCTATCTATCTGTCTGTCTGTCTGTCTGTCTATCTACCTATCTATCTATCTGTCTCTCTATCTGTCTATCTATCTATTTATCTATCTATCTATCTCTCTGTCTATCTATCTATCGATCTCTCTATCTCTCTCTCTCTCTCTCTCTCTATCTATCTATCTATCTATCTATCTATCTGTCTCTCTGTCTGTCTGTCTATCTATCTATCTATCTGTCTCTCTGTCTATCTATCTATCTATCTATCTATCTGTCTGTCTATCTATCTATCTATCTATCTATCTATCTATCTATCTATCTATCCATCCATCCATCCATCCATTCCTTATGATTACTTGTGTTTTTTTTCTATTTACTACACATCTGATCCAAGTAATTTTAACTTAATGCAAAAAATAATTATAATAATTATTTAAAAAATGAATTAATCAATTTAAAACTCTGACTGAATGTTTTTTTTTTTCACAATCATCAATCCAGAAGGGAAACGGGCAGTTTATTGCAATAAATGAAGCCTGACAATGACTAATTAAAATAAACAGCACTGATTAGAATGTGATCATACTTTCTTATTAACTTAAATCAATGTCCTTTCACTTCTTCATTAGGTTTGGCCTAATGGGTCACTAATTTGTGTCTTTTTAAACCGCCATTAATTCAGTGTTCTATTATTTGCTGAACAGTGGCCGGGCATATGGCTGTATGATTTATCATGTGTCAAAGGAGATTTTATGAACGCCACAGATAAATGTTTCATCTAATGCATGCCGTGGGAATGTCTCGCTGTCAGAGGCGCTAGCACATTTCCTAAGACTAAAAGTTGAAAAGCTACTGTACATGTACTGACACACACGTAATATACAGTACGTTTGAAAGATGAGAAATCAAGCTGTAACCCCCCTAACCATCACAGCATACTGTATGTGACAACCATTCCCTTTTAAAATGCCAACCAAAACAACAGATACTGCTCACAGCTGTGCTATTAAACCACAAAACAGGCCCGCATAATGCATCACCACATCACAGAATGCCCCTGCCATCACCTAACCCACATAGAAGAACGATAGATCTTCAAGTGCTGAAGATCATTGCACCAAATTATTTATGGCCCAGAGACTGAAGCTCATTTGTGAGCCAGAAGTTTATTCCAGAAAGGAAAAGAGCAATAAGGTAATAGGTAAAGCAGCTGGTAGGACTAAGTGCTATGGAATTTGGGGAATTTATCACACACTTTAGAAAGGCTGTGGATGGAAGTGTGCCTACGCAATCAGACAAACACACATGGCTCATTCCTGCTATGCAGTACCTATCAAAACTGTAACTTCTGAGGAATAATTATGCTTGATTTGTAATTTAAGCAAGCACTTCTATTTTTTTATTTTCTGAAATGCTCTGGTCAGAATCAAACACTTCAGTGTTATTAATTATAATATCATCATTGACACAATAAGAAGAAAATGAATAAAATGGTTACTTAAAGAACGGAAATCAAGAGCTGAATTTAATCATTTTTCAGTGAGGAACTGAGTTAGTTTACATTATGGTGTCAACTTGAAGAAACATTTTTTTTTTTTGACATTAATAAGCAGATTTATGTAATTTTATCAAACAGGATGGCATTTTTAGAATGGCACAAAACACTACCACAGAACCACAGTTCATTGCTAGTATTTTTAGATGCTTGTTCTGTGGTTTTCTAACAAAAAATGATGACACTTCCAGTAAGATGATGTTATAAAGAACTGGCTTTTTTAGTCATTTTTAAGTTAAAGATTTTACCACAGACTAACATGATTGGAAAGTGATATTGAGGGCACAGGAAAAATATATTGATTCTCAATTAAAACATTATTCCCAAGACTGCAACAACACAAAATGTTTCTTAAATCATTTTCACTCCACAGTAAAACTGCTATCTGCTTTTCATATTCAACATTTTTGCAAACTTTTAATGACCCAGTATGCTAGAACATACATGACAGGGACATGACAATGTAGGCCTGCATAGTAAGCATGACCCACATAAGTCTTGTTAAGTGCTCAAACAGTGAGTGAGTGCTTGTCTGACAGTTTACCCATAAACACCACAACACATTCTTCTTGTATATTCCATTCCCAAAAAAAAGCCTTAACACCTTGTAACGCGTTAAACCACGCCGCTTTGCTTAGCTTATGCCTTTATTGGCAGTATTGACAGATAATCGACTTCTCGAAGGCCACACCTACCTGGAAAGCCACCCAACACTGGCGGGTGAGCGGGTGAGCGGGTCACCCACGTGGGGTCAGGCTGTAGCCTTTACTCTCGCGTCGCGCCGCTTGACTTTACATGGCAAACGCACCTGACGCGCGGGGGGTCGCGGACAGACGGGCGTCACGGTCGGTAGCCACACTCACGGCCCCCGCTGTGCGTATCCGCGAAGGAAGATGATGAAGAAGAAGGAGGAGGAAGAAAAAAGAGCCAGCTGATGCAAATGCCCACAAGCCGAACACTTTCACCGTGTTTCCAGACTGCACTCGGCGCCCCTCTTCATTGATATGTAATCCACGAGCTCTCTCATAAAAATCCAACTCAAAAGCACTCGCACAAATACGCAGAAACGCCGCCAAAAATATGAAAATACAAGAAGCTTTCATAGGCAGTGAAGCAAAATGGCGACTTTAATACGAAGGAGGAGTAAAAAAAAAAAAGCCCCTTCGTGCTGTTGCTAAAGGAGGCACGGGGATATGTTTAGTGCAGTAATCGAGGGTGGAAGAAGTGAACGCGACGGAGAGCGGAGGGGAAGGCACAGCGTCGCGCGGTTTCGCCGCAGCCCCTCGATTCCGGTCCTTACCTCGGGATTATGCCGTGTATTTGTTTGATAGGGATATTATCTCCGCGACCGTGTACAGTAACAGTATGGGTGCTGGGTCACGCGCGTATCCACTGCTGCCTTTGACAGTTGTGACTACAGTCGGCAGGCAACTTGCAAACTCTCGCGTTATTATTTATGATCACTCATTTTGATATTAGGCCAATCATTTTGCTATTTCTGCACAATAAAGCCCCTGCCTGAATGGAAGCGTTTGATGCGGCTCGACGTCATGCCGCTCGCTTATGACGAAAAGGCTTCGGCTACAATGTAGCGTTATAGCGTGCGCATAATGTGCGAATGTTCCAAACATTATTATGACGTATGCGATTCTAAGTTTGGAGAAAAGATGACTTCGTTTTTAGGGCAAGTTAATAATCTGAGGATATTCATATCATTATGGCGTCGTCTACTTTTCGATAAATATATATATATATATATATATATATATATTTTACATCATATGGATTTGCACATATCGATCAAATGTATTATTTTAACTAGTTTTTGTCTAGATTTTTAGCGTCCAGAAAGTTAACATCTTAACATGACGTCCCTGTAAAATATTAAGTTTTGTTTTTGTTTGTTTCTGTACTTGCTAATCTAAATGCATATAGCCTATTTTATTTCTGTCTACACAGTGATTAAATCAAACTTTTGTATGTGGTGTTTTGAAAATTTGTAATATTATAATTACATTTATCAAC
Source organism: Tor tambroides (assembly GCA_021397915.2). NCBI lineage: Eukaryota > Metazoa > Chordata > Actinopteri > Cypriniformes > Cyprinidae > Tor > Tor tambroides. Next base: position 95,156 of record JAFVLL020016930.1, read on the forward strand.
TAAGCAATAACATAGTTCACGACTTTTCTCAAATTCTGTCTCACAAATCCGTTAAAATTGTATTTGCAATGCAAATTATTCATTTTTATATTTTTTAATTAATTATAAACTCAAGTCTTGCTTTCCACACCTACGTCACGGCGCTTAATAGAGACTTTAACCCATTATTTTTTGCTCCTCAATCTATGACGTAATGTAAGCACCATTACAGCATTCACCAGGAGGGGGAGGCAAATAACTGCTTTTCTTAGGATTATGTTGAGACTCGAAATGTGGAAAAAGTGATACCCCAAAACGAATTCCTGTTTTATACTGGCTATAAATGCCATGTTTGTCCAAAAGTAGTCTCAGAAAGAAAACATAATCAACACTCCACACATGAAAGCCCTTTTTTAGCAGACAAGCGCTCGGATTACATGATAAAAACAAGCTATGTTTGCCTATCCTATCTATTTTAGAGAATTAATTAACTCTAGTAATCATTCACCTTATTTACCGAAAGCGTTTTCCATCGTTACTCTTTCTTCTCTCATATACGTTTCAGGCTAATAAAAGCGTCCACTAGTCAGCAGTATAGTGCGGGATTATTTGACAGTAGGATGAGTTTATGACGGATGGTAACAGGTGATGAGCACTTAACACGTCTGTGGGCTGTGCAGGCCTGTCCCTCAAACTATCAATCACATGACTTTAATAATGCACATGAAATATAAATCTAAATCCTATAGGCTTTTTTCTGGAAGATGACGAGTTGCGTATGTTATTAATATATCAGTCATTCTCCACAGCAGTCAAAAAATCATATGTCTCCCAGAGGCCATAAACAGCACTTGAACCTCTGTGTTAGTGAATGGTGAAGGCCGAACTACTCTTAGAGTTACAGAGTACTCTTACATAATGGGTAGTTCATGTCATCTGGACACATTCCCATAACCCTGTGGTAATACTGTATATTAGCGCTCCAGCTGTATTTTAGGCCATGAAATGAAATAAAGCAAAGCAAGCTGTGTGAGGAGCTGCTTCAGCTCTGAGTAACTCCTCACTGCTGAAATCCAACAATAACTGAAGACATAGAGAGACATTTCTTTTTGCTGCTGAGATTGGCAGTGCGTATGTTATTTTTGTTTGATCAAGAGCTGCTAGTTCAAAAGAAGAGCAGTTTCCTTTGAGTTCCTTGAAGATCCATTTTGCATTGAGACTGTGATTCATCTATCAATACACTTTCCAGGGGTCTTCGGCTGGTTTCTCTAGGCGGTCCACCATTTGTGGCTCGATCACAAGCTACTTTTTTGTGGAAAAGAAGTGTAAATATGCAGTAAACATCTACAGTCAAACTAAAAAATATTCAGACACCAGATATAATTTTTGATATTTTTTTTACTACTGGTTGCAGGACACTATCGTTCATTATGTAAGTGAGGATAGCCAAATAAAGTAAACTGTGACATGTTATACCCAAAAATTCTTCATCATGCAGTGGACTACCAGTAAAATTGATAAAAATTTGGGACCAAAAATTTGATTTGACACTTTGACCATGTTTTGTTACCTTTCTATCAAAGTTATCTATTACCAAGATGAATTTGTTCGGACACAGTTTAACTCTTGTCATATTTTATTACCATTTTCTAAACTATAGCGAATAAACTGTGATAATGTGAGAAATGTGGAAGGTGTCTGTATAAATTTTGGTTTGACTGTATGCATTAAAACATAAATGTACAGCAACCAGTACTATGACAACTATATTTTTGAAAATAAATAAAAGGGTAAAATATGACTCTTTACACCAATAATGATTGTTTTAATGGCTGTGAAATGTAAGCATAATGAAAATGCATTACAGTTGTTGTTTTTCATTTGCTAACATCCTTTTGTCCAATCTCTAGTCACATTTTCAAAACTCTAAACACAATTAGCACAACATCCTTCTGTTGTGACCATACCATTAACACAATTTGTGTTGTTTTCACACAATACGCAGTCAATTACCATGTTTCTAAAATGCTTACATTTTCTTTTCATATAAGCTACCCAAAACCAAAATCATGGATCTTTTTAGTCTTATTTACAAATGCTTAAACACAGCATGTCTGGAATGAAGACCTAATGTTCCAAACCTTAAATATAGTATAAAGCTTCTGTCACAACAGCAGCTCAAAAGTATTTAAAAACTCTCTCTATATGAAATATTGTAACAACTGATAAGCACGTTTAAGTAACAGATCACTGAAATATTTAGAAATAGCTGATTCCAGTCTCAGTTGGAGGAATAGTCAGGTGTCGAAGCTCTTTCCATTACATCAGCAACATAGAGTAAAAAAGACCTCTTTGAATTGGTTTTGTGGATGCAGAACAACACAAAGAATCAGAGAGAGAAAAAAAATCATGTCTGGTAGAGGGAGAGGAATAGTTGTAGGAGGGAGAGGAGTAGTTGGATCAGAAAAAGGGATAGGAATGAGAATGTGTGCTGGACTGTGCATTTTTTATGATTGTTTGTTTGTTTTTTCCCCTTACACATGTGGAACCTATGAAAGCTTATTTCTGCCATGGATTATAGAGGGTAAAGGGTAATTGTGACTCAGAATTCTGACTTTTTTCTTTCCACTGTGAATTTACAGTATCTCACAATTCTGATAAAGTCTGAACTGCAAGACATAAACTCGCAATTCTAATAACAGAAATCCGTGAGATAAAAAGGTCACAATTACTGTTTTTACTTTTTTATTCTGTGATGGAAACAAGCTTGCATAGTAACCAAAGGCCATGTATGTTGGAATTTTTGTTGATCACTGGCATCAGCTACCATGGGAGCACCATCCACATCCAACCTCCACCCACTGGAAAGCAATTTCAATCAAGGTTCCAACTGAATTTCTGCATAGGGGACCCTATTTTTTCTATTGTGCATTCTATAAAGTAATGACTCATTCAGTTTTAGATAGTATGTTTGAACATATTCAACACTTAAAAGTGTAAAATGGGTTTCAGTTGAAGGTAAACTGAAGGCTGAATTACAAAAAAAACTATGTATTTTTATATTGTCTATTATATGCAGGTAGAACTGAAACATGACAAGTAATGCAGTTTTTGTAAAGCCATCAACTGTTAGTATTTTGACAGTCACTGTGCTATGACTGATTATATGTTTCTGTTGGATAGAAACTAGAGCTAATGTTTTGACCGAATGACTCAATTTTGAGTCAGGTTTGCTGTGTTTTGATAGAGTTAGTATATGTAGAAAAAGCTATTCAGCATTTTGAAATGTAGAGTTTGTATTTATTTAACAAAATGTGGTTTTGGCCAGAAAATGAACTATTTGGCTAATTGTGTGATGTAGGTGTGTTGCTGTGTTAAGAGTTTAGAAAAAGTTACTCTAAGTATTGGCAAACGCTTGTTAGCAATTGAAAAAACTGTAATATTTTTAAGATTTTATTTCATTTCAGTTATTTATTTTATTTCAAGTAATGAAAATCTTTAATTATTTATTGTTTTAGTTTTAGTTAACGATAATATCCCTGATATAAATTGGATGGAAAATAGAAAATGGTTCATTTTCCAGGCAATCCCATTACCTCCTCTCTCTCTCTCTCTCTCTCTCTTTCTCTCTTTTCCTTTATCTCCCTTTTCCCATCATATAATGCAGCTGCAATTAATGGTTATGGTTGAATACGGATCGACAGAGCATAAATCTACTTCCAGTGGTTCTGATATATAGATTTGCGTGTGTTGCTGATAAAGCAGACCGGTGTCATAGATCTTGAACACCATTAAGTAGATTTCTCAACACTTGCTGGTCAGTTTACCATCAGGTGTTCACTTACCTTGAGTCGGCACGGCCCAGTGCCTGCAGCGGAGAGAACGGAGCGACGAGAAGAGTTAAATGATAAATAAGATGACATGAGAGATATAGGCGATACATGGGTTTGTGTATCTGTTACAGGGATGATCGATCACACAGATCTTTCATCTTAAATAGATGGAGTGTGTAACATGTGTTTTGTGGAGCACAACATGAACAGAACCCAGAGGGAAAGTGCAGTCATATATCACAATAGCAGAGCAGTTCAGGGATATCAAATAAATGCTGCTGTCACCAGCTCACTGACAGAGATACATACGCATCCACGCCGCGCCTGACTAGTCCTGTATTTGTCCCGTCACAGACGGTGTTGTGAATAATGAGAGAGAACATACCAGGAAAGCCTTGCTAAAATAGCACCGAACGTTTGTACATAGACCCTGCTGGGAAATAAAGCTAAACTTGTTTGCTGGTTTTATAGAGGTGTTGACCAGCTAAACCAGTTTAAATCTGACTTGGCCTGGCTGGGAGACCAGCTAGACCAGCTTAAACTTGCTAAAGGCTGGTTCAAACATTTTCCCCCCTGCAGGGGATCATTTTATGTGCCTTTCCCAGTCTCTTTAATTGTTAGTACTTCAAAGACATAGATGGGTTTATGCTGCCTTCAAGTCTTCCTGTGATTTCTTTCTTTCTTTTTACTTCCTGATAAAAAACAGGAAGATTTTTTTACTTAGGCAGCAAAGGATGTGCTTTAGATCTGCAATTGTTGCTTTATTTTATTCATTTTTCATCAATATTTTATTTTTATTTTGTGTTCCCACAAAGAATGATTGGAAAAGTAGTTACAAATGACCAAAAACTATTAGCTTCTACCATGATTCTCAGAAAATAAAGGCTTAAAGAAAATATGAATCTGCCAAAGCTGGGTCAATGGCATTATACTCATCTTTGTCTGGAACTAAATGCAATTCATTTAGTGGATACAAATGACCTGAAATCAAAATATAAAGAATATAAGATAAATAAAATAAAGGAAAGCCCTTAATAATTATTATTCATGGCACTATTATTATATCTTTTAAAAAAGTAAAATTTTAACAAAACTGCTTAGTTCAATGAAAATTGCTGATTATTAATATTTGAAAAACGTATGTTTGCCAAAGAAAAATAATGTTGTGTTAGAGAGAGATGTATCAGCAAGTACCTTATTTGCTGTGATTCCCCCAAAAAGTAATATTTCAGAATTAACAATTCATAATATCTGTAATATATATATATATATATATATATATATATATATATATTAAAAGCTTAAAAAAAATAAGATATGTACACTGTCATGTATTCAAGATGTAACATAAAATATGTTATTACTTTTTACTTTAAGGTTAAGTCAAAGTCAAAATCATATTTATTTGTATTGTCCTTTTCACAGTAAGCACACTGTAAAAAAACATTATGGCATTTTTATAGAAAAAGCCCCCAGCTGCTGTGGTTGTCAGAATATTTATGTAAAATTACAGCAAAGATGTAAACATATTTACAAAACAACCTATAATTTTTACAGATAAAACTGTAATTTACAAAATAATAATAATAATAATAATAATAATAATACATTTTTGACCCAGGGAATTCTGGGAAAGCCAGTTTATGGTTTTTTACTGTAAATTATGATGATTTGTTCTTTTTCACTTCCACAAACTGTACTTTTAACAGCATTTTACTGTTAAATTACATGAATTATCTTATTAAATATACTATAGTTTTTCACTGTATAGCAAATTGTGTGATTTAACCAATTAATAGATTTTTTTTTTTTTTTGCATTGCATTGCACTGCATTGCATTGCATTTTTTACAGTTTTATAGTTAAAATTACAGTCCATCATTTCAAAGCAATCAGGCTTTAGTGCTTTACCATAGAGCAAGAGTTTGGCGTAGGTGTTATGACATAATAAAATAATGACAGAAGTGATCCTCTAGATTTGAGATTAAATTAGATTTAGACTTTTCTTGAAAATGGTATAAACATTTACAAAGCCAAACCAGCATGAAAACAAAGAGTACATGGCACATGTTTTAAACTATATTCCTAAGATTTTTCATTTTTCACTCTCATTTGTCATTAATGTTTGTCATCGTCTAACATAATCACAACTCTGTGGTGGTGTTGATGTGCACTCATAGTCATTCAGAAATGAAACGAAGGCTACACAGACTGTATTACTGCATTTCTGAGGCAGGATATTTTCAGGTGGCAGATTTGCTGCTAGTTCCGGGAATAAGACAAACTACGCTCTGGACAGTGTCCCACGGCTCTAACTGCCCTCCGTACTGTCAGCTTTTGATTGGTTAAGCCATGTGGCGGCCAATGAGGCGTAACCCCTGAGCTCCAGCGCTGTCAGATACTGTCACATAATGTCACGGGCTTCTTATAATGCGCGTATTTGTGTGTGTCTGTGTTCCAAACGCACAGATCATTATGCGGCTGCAATCCTCCATGTCGTGTGGTAATTGCCTCTCAAGGTGGCGGTGGAGATCGAGCTCTCTTTAATTATCTGTTTGTGTGACAGCTGCTTCCACAAGTGACACTCAGAGACACAAAGGTGCGGCGCGCGCCAGACGCGCGGGCTCTGATCTCTGTGGCAGAACTGCACAGTCACTCAGGACTTTTGGCTGACGATTTTCCTGCAGGGAACAAAGGAACAGGTGGTGAAAGAGAGTTAAAAAGCTTGTTTGTGTTGATGGTGTTTGTGTTCATTTGTGGAGAAATGACCTAAGGAGGTGTTTATATTAGAGAATGGGAGAAATGGATGGCAAACCTGAGAATTCAGTGTCCTCTGATGCCATAAAACAGCGTTCAAGTACATTCAAATCTGTTGATTCACACAAGAAGTTCTTCGGATTCATAAGACCTGAAGCTCTGCTCACTGGAGGAGAAGAAATCAATCTTTGGCTCTAACATGTTGAATGAGTGAAGTTTGATAGTTATGAGCAGACTGATGAACTGTTATCGATTTAATAATGAATGCTGAATTCAGGAATTACTTGGGTGCATTGGGCAGGCAATAATTGAAAGTAATAAAAAATAAGTGAACACTGTGACGCCTGTCCCGGGGACCAATCAGCGTCGCCCTGGCAACGGAGGAGAAACACCTGCTCCTCATCACGGCGGGCTGATCGGACCCAGCTGAAGCGGCTTTGGGGAGTGCTACAAAAGCCGCGGGAAGACAGAGGAGGGTGAGCAATGCCTCCAGCAAGTAGCGCCGCTAACGTGTGTTTCTCTGTTCTTCCCAGACAGCTCTGGATAACCGCTCAGCCCGCCACCAGCACGGAATCACCGAGCACGACTCACAGAGGGAGAAAAGGACGCCAGCACCAGAGAGGAAGAAGACACTGCACGCCACCGGCACTCACGTTACTTGCACCCTTACTTTGTTCAATAAATTCACCCTCCGGGGAATTTACCTCACTCAGCACGGTTGTGTGATTCTTCAGCCCGCCACAACACCATTACAAAGAATCTGTAGAAAAACAGATAATATTCTGGCAGAAAATACAGGGCAGCAAGCCAAATCAGTCACCGCTTCTGATGGCCAATCTGAGCACCTGTCTAATGTCGTGAGTAAAAGGGTCTGCTGATTTATAAAAAGCAATATTAATTTTGAACATGTAATATGTGATTGTGCATTAATATGAATATAAAGTGGAATGTACCAAAACATTTCTTGAAACAAATATGCAAATAAAATGCAATATGCAAAAAGTCAGAACTGTAAAATGATTACTCAGAATTCAAAGAAAAAAGTGAGATTTAAACTTGCAATTTCAATAAAAGAAAAGTCAGAATTGCAAGATGTAAACTCAAAAACAAACAAACAAAAAAAAAGATCACAATTCTGAGACATTAAACCAGAATAAAAAAAGTTATCATTGCAGTTTAGCAAACTGCAAGACATAAACTCATAATTTCAATACAAAAAGTCAGAATAGCAAGAAGTTAAAAAAAGTCAATACTGTGAAAAATGAACTCACAATTTTAAGAAAAAAGTCAGAATTGTAAGATGTAAACTCAGACTTCTGAGAAAAAAAAAATTGAGATATTGTAAAAAAAAATGAACTCATAATTTTAAGAAAAAAGTCTGAATTGTAAGATGTAAACTCACAATTTTAAGAAAAAATCTGAATTGTAAGATGTAAACTCAGAATTCTGAGAAAAAAATAAAAATTGTGAAAGATAAACTCATAATAAAAAAAAAAATCAGAATTGCAATATAAACTCACAATTTCAATAGAAAAAAAAATCAGAATTGTGAGATGTTAACCAATTCTATACAAAAGTTGGAATTGTGAGATATAAACTCAGAATAGCAAGATATAAACTTGCAATTTCAAAAAAAAAAAAAAAAAGGCAAAACATTGTATAAACATGCAATTTTAATAAAGTCTTAATTGCGAGATATGAAGTCAGAATTGTGTTTTATAAACTTCCAATTCTGAGAAAAAAAGTCTAAATTATGAGATATAAACTTTGGCGAAAAAATATAAAACTCAAAAGATGTTAACTCAAAACTGCACGATATAAACTAGATATAAACTCTCTCAACAGCTTTTAAAATTTCTGATGGAAATGGTCTTCAATACAACATGGAAGGCTAATTCTGTATAAGGATAAACGTTGCCAACAAATTGCTACATAAGGATTACAACAACTGTCCAATTCATCAAGCACATAAACTCCTGTCCTTACGTCAGCAACTTATGTTTCTAAAGCACACAACAGTTTGCAACTCACGTTTGAGGAATGAATATGTGTAATTTATTCTAAAACCCATTGAAAACTCAGAAGGAAATCCATGGCTCGAAAATGCTAATTCTGTTACGGGTTTTAGGATATAAAACCGAACAGCTCTATTGAGTATTGAATGCTTTCGAGAGGCTTTAGAAGCAGTTTCAAATCCTGAAAATGAGAAGGGGAGAAATAATGGATGCAGGCCAGATGCACACAGCGGGAAATAAACTGGTGATTAAAGGAATGTGGAGGAGTTTGAGGAAATTCATAAAAAGTGGCTTTCTTTTAAAACCTAGTGGGCTGCCTAACTAAACAGTGTTTTTGACATCATAACCAGGTTTCAACACATCAGTCATGTCTGAAAAGGTTAAGCTAAGCAGATAGTTTGCTAAGTGAAGCCTAACTAAACACAAAGGAAGGAACAACAGAAAAACATGTTTGAGATGGACATAGTTAAGCTAAAAGCGATATTCTTCAGAGGTTTTGACCGTGGGTCTACTGAAGTAAATCAGCTCTCTGTTGTGTGGCCAGGAGAAGCTTGAGGTATTCAGACACACGTCTCACAGAGGTCCTTCATGAATAAAATAGCATGGTGACTAACTCTCCTCCATCTCAGTCCACATTGCACCTGTGTGGAGAGATCCAGCTCAGCAGAAGCGGACAGACCACCTGTGGATTTAAGAGAGAGACAGACAGAGAGATGAGTAGTGGTGCTCCGGATAGATTCTCTGATGGTGGAAGCAACTCGATGAACTTTTTCTGTTTTGGTATTTCACATTGTATGAGGATAGGCTGCATTAAAGGGATAGTTCACCCAAAAATGAAAATTCTGTCATTAATTACTCCCCCTCATGTCGTTCCAAACCCATAAGACCTTCATTCATCTTCGGAAAACAGATTAAGATATTTTTGATGAAATCCGAGAGCTTTCTGGCCCTCCATAGACAGCAACGCAACTGACACGTTCAAGGCCCAGAAAGGTAGTGAGGACATCGTTAAAATAGTCCATGTGACATCAGTGTTTCTTACCGTAATTTTACGAAGCTACGAGAATACTTTTTGTGCGCAAAGAAAACAAAAATAACGACTTTATTCAACAATTCAACAAGTCTTCGACGTGCGATAATGACAGTACCACGATACGTGCTTGTGCATTTCTCTGCTTGCAGACAAGCCACAGTTATTATTTTTGTTGTCTTTGCACGCAAAAGTATTCTCGTAGTTTCAAAAAATTATGGTTGAACCACAGATAACTGGTAGTTGCGTTGCTGTCTATGGAGGGTCAGAGAGCTCTCAGATTTCATCAAAAATATACTGTAAAAAATGATCGTGATTTTAACGGTAAAAAACTGTGAAAATGCTACAGTAAAAACCTGTTAAGTGGTTAACAGAAAGTTCCTGTAAAATTTACAGGAAAAACCATAAACTGACGTTCCCAGCATTCCCTGCGTTGCATTTCAAATTCTGTTTGAATCTGACGTTTTTTCTTTGAAATAACTATGTTTCTTCTTAGTTTTTTCTTATCAGTTATGTTTATTAGGGTTGAATGTTACATCTAATGTTGTTAAATTAATGTTTATAGCATATTTCAGTTTAATGAGTCTCACCAAGATGGTGTTTGGTGTTTGTGTGAATGACACTGTGCACCTTCTATATATGCTATTATTTAAAATCTGCTTGTGATGGGCTTTGGTTCATCATGCGACTTTCTCATCACCACCTGCATTTGGTGGTTAAAAGTGTATTTCAAAGGTACAAAACAGATTTCAATACTTTAATAGGTTAATATATTAACATTATAAGAGTTAAAGAAATTATGGTATTTAACTGTAAATTTAAGTTAAAACCGTAAAACCTAAAACGTTGTTACCATATTTTTTATGGTAGAATTCCAGCAACCACAGCTGCCAGTTTTTTTTACCGTAATTTGTTTTTTACAGTGTATCTTAATTTGTGTTCTGAAGATGAACGAAGGTCTTACGGGTTTGGAACGACATGAGGGTGAGTAATTAATGACAGAATTTTCACTTTTTGGGGGGAACTATCCCTTTAAGGCTTTAATTTCAACAGACAATGGTGCTATATGGAGCATTAGTGGTGTTCGTTTGTTAACAAATCAGTGTTTTTGAACAAATCTGAACGAATCGCTTTCACTCTCATGCACTGAATTGTTTCATTCACTGAAATATCTGTTTTTAAGCAGGTGATGAATGAATAAACAATGAATAAAACAAAATGAAAAAAAATTAAACATATTGTTCATGAAAAAGGAATTGAGTGAATAATTCAATGACTAACAAGAAGAGAATCACCTGTAACCTGTAAAAATAGTCACTAAGCAAATCTTTGAACAAATGAATCTTTTTGGTGAACAAATTCAAAATGTTTGAGTGACTCAGTTAAATCCCTACCGTTATGAGACATTATATCTGAAAAAAAGCTAAAGCAGTAAGTATGTTACTCTACCATTCAAAGGTTTGAAGCTCAGTAAGATTTTTGAAAGAAATTAATACTTTTATTCAGTAAGGTTTCAAGTATAATATTAAGTAAAATTAAAAGTATTATAATATTCAACTATAAATTAATCAAATGTAACAGTAAAGACACAATGTTACAAAATATTTCTATTTCAAATAAATGCTGATTTGATCAACTTTCTATTCATCATAGAATCCTGAAAAAAAAAAAAAAATCACCATTTCCACAAAAACATTAAAGACCTCAACAGTTTTCATCATTGATAAAAATAAGAAATGTTTCTTGAGCAGCAAATCAGCATTATCAATGATTTCTGAGGGATCATGTGACACTGAGGACTGGAGTAATGATGCTGAAAATTCAGCTTTGCATCACAGAAATAAAATATATTACAATAAAACACAAACTGTCATATTTCACAATATTACTGTTTTTACTGTATTTTAATGTTAAGAAAGAAAATTCCAAAAACATTTCAAAAGACAGTTTTTTTTTCTAAAAGGCTTATTTACTGTAGATAGATCTGACAAAATTGGCAGGTTTGAGCATTTTTAATAAATGTTCTTTACTTTGCATTTATTCCACTATACCATAATTGTTTGAAACAATAGTGAAATAGAAATTTCACATATGAGAAATCTGTATTTTGAAAACTTTATTCCAAAACACACGCATACAGCCGTCTTTTGCCACACCATGTCTTGTATAATCATGTTGGTAGCAAGTCATCACATAAGCAATGTTCATTTCCCTCACATTTTTGCATAACAAGATTTAAAAGAGACCCACTTCATGTCTGGAGAGAAAAAAATGCTAGTGTATCAGAATGCAAGAATCAGCAAAACTCTCTGGAAACCCATCTATCATTACATCTCATGAATTTCAGAGAGAATTCTGGCCTATCAGTCTCATATAAACACTTTCAACCGGGATGGACCAGATTTCTGTCAGCTTTGAGTACATTGTGTAAAAGCCATGAACAATGACTGGTGTCACAAGCATCTCATAATCACTCTGAGACTCCAGCTGCTTTGTAAAAATGAGATTTTACAGTAACTCAGACTAACATTCAAGCTTCCTTAAACATGCCACTGCATCACAGTGAAGTTGAGTGTTGAAGCATTCAGGATTCATCAGCACTAATAAAGACAAAATCACAATATGGAAAGAATTACATTCTCTCCGCAAAAGCTCCTTCATCACACTAGAGGAAACAAACTGTCTCTACAGCACATACTTAACATGCCTTCTTGCGTTCTTGGAGATAAAAAAAACCTCATTACTCAAAAGCCTAGTTCACACAGCCAGCAACATTTAAAATTAGCTTTTGGATTTATTATGTTGGGAAACACAACTGCCATGTTCACACTGACCCAACAAACACCAACACACACTGATCCAATAAAAAATGAACAACTATTTGGTGTTCTCTTCAATCGGCTGCTCCATCATCACAATAGTTGACCTGAAAGAGAAAACTGACTGTAAAGTGTGTTATAAATTGTGGCGTCTTGGTACGCAACACCAGATTGATGTAGAATCTAGAAGCGTTTGCTTGCGTAGAGTGTGTTGCAGACCTATATTTTGTGATTGCAAGGTAGCTGATTGAAAAACAGTCTCTAACAGGTCAAGCCATGCAAACATGTGGCACCTCTTTACATTATTGCTTGGACAACTGGGACTTCTACAAGTGATCTAGACACGTACTAGAGTAAAGGTATATTCATACTCTGATATATTCTTTGTATATTAGGAGAAAACCTGCTACATTGTGTGCAATATTTTAAAAAGGAGACTGAAATCGAGAATATAACTTATGAAGATAACAATGTATGAAGCTCTTGAACGTCCTGAGAAGAAAAGCAAAACGATGGTTGGTTTTAAGGTGTGTACATCTGATATTATTAACATTCAATGTTCATCTTTAAACAAATTGTCCATAATATCCAGTTTCAGGTCATATAGTTATTGTTTTTGTCAGTGTGAACATCCCTTTAGCTTAAAGTTAGGAATGGGAAGATGTTGGATAATCAAACTTCATGCCCTATTCTATATCTAAATCTCTGCAAATGAAATGATACAATCTATTGTGAGAGGTAGGAGGAGGAATAGTCTGTTCCCACATTTGTAGAAACAGGATTTCTTCAGCATTGCATCTACGTCCATGTTGAGCGAGTGATGCTGGGTTAAAAAAGCAGGTCTGTCAGACATCCCAACACTTGCTGAGATGCATCACTCTGCATCTGAGATCATCTTTAAGTCAGCTTCTTGAAAGTCAACGCCTTGATCCAATCCGTATCCTCACTATTGTCTGACAGAGCTCTGGTTGGTGCTCTAGGTTTTGTAGAGATGAGGTGAGACTTGAATCTTATCACTATATTACAGTTTTAGTCCAACTTTGTCCTTTTGAGTCCCATTGAAATCTGCATAAAAAGACAGTCCTGTCTGTTAAATTGGTGTTGAGTTAACAGTCCACAGCTCCACCGCCAGGCAGATTCTCTCTCTCTTTCTGTCTGTAGCCGTTTGGAACAAGGCCTCCTGTATCTGCTGGGAAGTCAAGAGAGCTGCCAAAAGGATAGACGAGCTATGAAATGTTGCCGAAGGAAGCTGTAAAGAGAGAAAAGAGACAAGAGAATGAAAAAGAGCATAAATTATTCATGTGATTGCAAGAAATACATGTGGAGAAGGGATGTGCATCACAGAACCTCTCTTGTTAGACATTTACTCACTATCCATGGATTTAGCTTCTGATCTATTAGATCCCTTTGCACCTTCATGTTCTCCTTTCTAATGCTTGTCTTATGAGGGAGAAATTCAGAGCTTTAAAAACACTCATAAATGTGTATCATGTGCTCACTTCAGATGCGAAGGCTGTTCCCAAAGGCTGCAGCAACATTACTGCCTTTATAGATACTTTCCTTTATAGATACAATCCTAATTCAGCACGCATTGGAGTGTCAAACTCTATTTCATGTATATAAAAAAGTACAGTAAAAGATTGGAGTGGACTTTAATTGAAAGAAACTATTTTGCCCAATATTAGAGTATGCAATATTTTAGGCTATTTAAAGTATATCTACAAGGCAAGTAAGTTCTCATTTAAGCCCACAGATAGACAAGAGACATGTAAAATCGTGATGGGAGCTTTTCAAAACTCTAAATCATCAATTAAAGGAAACCTATTATGCCCCTTTTTACAATATATAACAGCATGTGTCCCCAGAATGTGTCTATGAAGTTTCAGCTCAAAATACCCTACAGATCATTTATTACATCATTTTGAAAATGCTGTTTTGAGTGGAAGCAGAAACACACTGTTTTTGTGCATGTATCTTTAAATGCAAATGAGCTGCTGCTCCTTTTCCAGAATAGGGCTGTGCCTTTACAGTTCGTACCTTGGATACTCTGCTAAAAATCAGTTTGGCTTTGATTATCATGTCTATCGTGCAGAAATCATGCGTTTTAAACCATATTAGTTTAAACCTCTGATATACAGTTTTCTGAGCGCACACATCTGAAGCACATGCACAGAAAGCAGTACTAAACTAAGTTCTTTTTCAAGTCTTATTGTGCTTAAAATGTCAAATACACAAGTTATGTCAAAAACACACATGAGTTACAAAAACAGTTGGTTATGTCTGTGAAGGTAAACAGCTGGGAAAGAAATTGCATGTTTATATTAGATCTGTGTGGCAGCAGTGTAATAAACACTAAATAAATCAATAAATCCACTGCTCTCTAGTACTCTAAATAGTGTTCTGTGCTCGTCAGTGCAAAAAAAAAAAAAATGCAAAAATTGTACCTTTAGGGGTACAACAGCTTGTCAGTGGGGCAGTATCCTTAAAAGGACAATTTTGTACCTTATCTACTCCTAAAAGGTTCATATTGGCACCTTAGAGTAGTAATATGTACCCTTAAGCTACAGGTTTTAGGGATAAATAAGATACAAAGATGTACCTTTGAGGGCACTGGCCCACTGACAAGCTGTTGCACCCCTAAAACAAAATTTTACATTTTTGCATTATTTTTTTCTGAAAGTGTATTTCACCTCACGTATACGCCTGACAACAATGTGTATTGCTTATTTTGCTAAAATGACAATAACAATGTATTTTGTCTAATTTAACTGATTTTACATTTAGCTGACTCCCATTTGTACAGTCGCCTGTTATGCATTGTAATATGTTCCATTCATAATTCTAGGAGTGATCTTTCTTTTTAATTACTTGTTTGTATTATTTGTGTGATGCACACAGTTGCTGTCTACGGGATTTCCAAACAGTCAGTCAGTTAGGAGGCTACATTAGAAGACAGCCACCCATGTAGGCATCAATCTCAGCAGGTTTTGGAAAATAGTCAAAATCTGGTTTGGATTTGCCCAAACATTGTTCAAATTTAATTTGACTAGAGTGTACTTCTTAGAAAAATGCTTCAAAAACAAAGTAATTCTTAAGATTCAGATGTGAAGCAAACCATAATTCATACGTGAAGTGCTGCGGCGACAGACCGCCCAGATGTTGTTTGAGAGTTTGAGTGGAGCTTGTCTTGCGGTAGCAATTAACATAACTCTCAAGAAATATCATGGTGTGCTATATTTCTTATCCGTCACCAGCAGAGAGTGTTATCTGAGAAGAATACAATGCAATCTTTTCATCAAGGGCAGAAACAAAAAGGACCAGACAAAATGAGATCATATCAGAATACATTATAACTGTAGCAGCCGGCTGTCTACTGGAAACCTTGCATGATTTTTTTATTTTTTTGTTATGCAATCAGTTTGTAGGGATTCAAAAAAAAAAAACGCTGATTGCAATTTAGAGATGTGTTTCTTCTGGCCCGGGCAATCAATGATAATCTAGTTCAATCTGACCAGAAAGAACATATGAAAATGAAAGTAAGAAAAGATAAGAGTATAATGGAAGGAACAATTCAGATAGCTGGACAATGGACAATCAGTGACAAATGCATTTGAGGAAAGGAACAGATGGCGTTCTTTGTGCTGCCGTGACATCAAATGACACCGTGCCAAAGCTGCCGAAAGTCAGAATGATTGTGAATCGATAATTTTTGGTTTGACTGTATCTCTCATTATATTATATTATCACCAAATTTTGGATTCAATCTTTTTGTTTTCTTTCAATTAGCACAGGTTTTGTATTTCTTTGGGGAAGTGATTAATTGTAGGCTTCATTGATCTGAGCTTATGCGGTGGGTAATTTTGCATAAGGTGCATAAGCTCAGATCAGTATAGCCTACAATCAATCACTTCCAAAAATTTAATAAAGCAAAGATACATTTAACATGTCTTTTAATCTGATGTGCTACTGCTTCATGCTTCTGCACATTCTGATTGAACAGACATTTTTCCATATGTTTTTCTTTCTAAAAATACTCAAATCTGTTTCTTTTCATTTTCCATGTACATAATGAATAGATAACTATGGCAACATAGGATTTGTTTTTCCCCACGCTGAACCCTACCCTTCATCTGGAACTTTCCACGAACAAGACACAAAATAGGGTCTGAAACTTAAAGTCAACACTAAGGGCTCAATGAAAGGAGAGGCTTGACCTTTAGAAAATGTTGATCATCAACATCAGAAGGTCAACCCATGCTTAAATTACTGTTAGAAACCTTTTATTTTCTAGCAGTAAACATGACATAAACATTATTATAAAATAAACAAAATGTGTGTGTGTGTGTGTGTGTGTGTGTATATATATATATATATATATACAATGAAAAAAAATAAATCTGTAAAATAACAGAAAAGGTACAGTACAGAACATTATCTATTAATTTTACAGACATTTCTGTTAACCCTAAAATACAACACAATGCAGTGTAAAATTCAAAATACTGGAAAATACCTGTAAAAAATAAATACGGAAAGATTCCTTCAAATTATACAGTACATTGTGCCCTATTTTTACAGATTTTTTTTAGAGTGTATATACTAAATAATTTCATTTCAATTATTTAATCTTATTTATTTTTATTTCATTTTATTATTATTTAATTTAATTTTTTTTTTACAATAGCTTATATGCAATCAACACTACAGTCTGTGTAAAACTCTATTTATGCCGTTCTGCAGAAACAGTCCAAATGATGCTAATTTTAAGGAATGTAAATTTACCAGCACAACATTCTGAAACAACACAGGAGTTTTATTTTTGGGTGAACATTTCCTTTAAAGCTAAAAAAGGGAAAGAAACATGATGAAAAATGTGCGTTGAGTAGCTTGTTGTGGCAGATGTTTGGAAGAGCCTCAGGATGCTCTCCTGATGGAAACAGGCATATGGAGGAGACAGGCTGATTACGCTAGCGGATGTCTCAGGGAGTTTGTGTGGGTCGCTCTGCTCTAAATGAAGCTGAGTCTCAGAGACTTCCCATCGGGTTCACAGCGTTAGCTACATCAACATTTAATTGGTTTGTTGAAGACTTATCATTTCTCTGAGCATCACAAATCTGTCTCGTTTAACAAAAAATCTTTTCACATTTGATATTCGGTTTGATATGTCTTTTCTCAGATCTTCATTTTGTGGTATGAAATGAAACACTGGAGCCTTTCAATTTTACAACACTCCTAAACAGCACACAAGCAAATGGCATTACAAAGAATTAAAAAAAATTAATGGAAACTTCATTTGTACGAATCCTTTTCAGGAAAAATATCTACGCAAGATTAGTGTTTAAATACACGTGGCCTCCGAGTGACGTCCAAAACATGACAATGTGACTAAAAAAAGGATGTTTCCATGCAACTGACTCGCTTTGTTAACTGGAAGAAACGATTGCTTTGTTTGCTATGATGAAGCAGTGGATCACAGGTTTTTCTCTTCTATTTGTGTGAGATGTTTAAGGCTATTACAGTTGGACGATTAGGTGGTAATTTGGAGAAGAGGTAATAAGGTTTGGTGTTTCAATAGAAACAGCAATTATAGTGTTGGGAGAATCTGCCTTGCTCTCGGCTAAATTGCTTCGGTGTGAGGAAGGAGGAGGATTTGGCGAGGGATGAAGAGGGCAGAATTACTTAGCCTTACTGGGAACCAAAAGAACAAAGCAATTTAGAAGAGTACAGAGGCAACATTTCAGAGGATAAATACCAGTAGCAATTGGACTGAAAGGTCAATCTACACCTCCGAATCACTCATGTGAGTGTTATGAGCTTTAACAGAGACCGGTAAAAGAGCAGGAGAAGTCCAGTTCAGAAATCCTCTGATGGGTATCAAGCTGATCGTTAATAGACAACACTAAATTACTGACCAGGGGACAGAAAGCTATTACTCTCACTGATATATATCATAACATAGTACATTGATATATATATATATATACTTTGTACTGATAAATGAAACCATATTTGTCGAAGCACCGGTACGCGAGTTGCACAAGACACAGAAGGAGCTGTTGTGTTAAAGCCGACATGGATTCATCACGTATAAAGAATCGAGTCGTGTCCTGAACCCATTCCCCCATCTCTCACTCCACTTTCCTTTAAATCTCCATTGTACCAGTAAAGGAAAAAGGCCTCTAAATAAATAATGAAAAAAATGAACGATACATAATTTAAGAGTTTATAAAATACAATTTTAGGAGTATATGATGTCATATGGTTCAAGTTTTAAAATCAGTAATATTTTTTGTAACTAATAAATACTTTTATTCAGCAAGGATGCATTAAATTAACAAAAAGTGACAGTGAAAAAATGAAAAATACTGGAAAAAAGTATCCCAGTTCCCACAAACATAATAAATAGCACAACTGTTTTCAATAATAATAATGATATATGTTTCTTAAGCAGCAAATCAGCATATTAGACTGATTTCTGAAGGATCATGTGACACTAAACACTGGAGTAATGATGCTGAAAATTCAGCTTTGCATCACAGGAACAAATTACATGTTAAACTATATTCAAATAGAAAATATTTACTTTAGATTTTAATAATGTTTCACAATTTTACTGTTTCACAATTTTACAAACTTCCGAATCCCCAAAAAGACTTCTGAATACTTGTTTAGCTACATGTCTCTTTCACATCATGGTTTCTAGTATCAACACATTAAGAGTAAATATCAGATATAGGTCATCATAATAATACAAATTTGGCAGAAAAAAGAGGGACGTGTAAAAGACACTGGAGTGGCTTACACCACAATCTTTAGCAAAACAAAAAAATATTTTTTCTGTGGAATAAAAAACAACAACAAAAAAAAACGGAAAACAGCCAACCAATCAGAACATATTACATGTTTAAATAGTTACTTAAAGCAGAATTTTAGACCGATGATGTTTCACAGTAGGCGTGGCTGTCAAATCTGCCCAGCAACCAACTTATTTTCTATTTGACAGAAGAAACTCACGTTTGTAACGGGGGCGAGTAAATGATAACAGAATGACTGAATGTACACTTCTGGTTGAACTATTCCTTTCATTTCCAAGTTAAACAGAAACACAAATCCCTTTTTTAATCATCACCAAAACACTCGCCACTTCAGTTCTTCTACATCAGCATTATCCAAAAAACTGATCAAGTCTTTTCTATGGTCACACTGGTTTTCTTGTTTTTCACCGAATCAATATTTCATATTTTCATTCACGCCAAGTGAATCCAATATGACAGGCTGCTATTGACGGCCTCTGTTTAGACGTCCAGTGCAGACCCTGCTGGCTGAGAGACACATCTAAGAATAAACTCAGATAAGCTGTGTCCTCCAGCCGTGCCTAACAGTCTCCAGGAGCCAGACTTAACACGCTCTGACAGGTGACTAATCAGCATTGACGGCACTTTTATTTGACCGTCCTCCACTCTCAAACACCCTTCACCTGTTTGAACCCTCACCCAGGTCCTCTGTTTGAACCTCAGGTGAGGATTTTTCCACTGGGTGGCTCAATTAGATTCCTTTATCATAGCACGGAGACCAGGACTTGGTGAAGTGTTAAATTAAATTTGCCCCCTAAGCTGTTGGCAGAATTCCCTGACACAGCGTTTAAGTGGTCTCTAATTCCCTTTCCTTGTTAATGTGGGGTACACTGGGCTTTGACACTTGCTGAGGCGGGAGTTCCAAAAGAGGGTTTTTAAAGACTACTAAAGTAGTTGTCTCTTTTTTTTACACACGTGTACCATTGAAATGTTGTATAAACGCAATATCACACAAGTTGCAGTGCGATATGGCTATATATCATCAGCATGCTACTTTAACTACTTTAGTAGTCTTTAAAAACCCTCTTTTCTGTGGAACTAGTTCCTTTCCGCCACGGATTTAAATCTCACTTTGACAGTTTAACAGTTGAGCCAAAGCCTCTGTTATTAATTAAAAAACATCACTTTAGAACTAGTAACGAAGGAACGTTAAGTTGCTTCATTAAAAGCTCATTGTATTACTGTGAGAAAAGCTGTGTATTATGTGGAGAAGAGTATTATGAGAGAGAGATTGACTGAGCAATTCTGATTATCTGCATCTGATAACAGCATTCATTCTTCATCTCAGTCTCATATTCACAATAAAACATTAGTTTGAATGTCTGCTGAGAAATATCTTTGTTGTACTATCCTTTCATCTGTTAAGAGTGATTTCCAATGACAGCGCTGCTCACTGCATTTGTTGGCTGCGTCTTACAAGGTGTTGTTGAAAGTAAAAATAACTTTTGTTTACAACCCTGTTTCAGTCTCTTTAAATATAAAAATTTCTTGTCGCCAACTAATGGTGGAATAATGTAAATAAAATCACCATCACGAGCACACACTCCGTTATCAATACTAAATACTATCATTAAATACTACTATTATTTATATAAAATATTATTTATTGAATAATAATATTTAATAAACAACAACAGCCATCATAAAAGTTGCTAGGCAGTTCAGTCAACAGTACAAAGGCAGCGTTCTGATATACAGCATTAAAGTTAAAATATAACATTATGAGACTATGACCTTAGTCAAAACTATTTGCTCTCGAACAAATAATAGATTAATGAAAACAAAGACTACCCACAAGATTTACCCAAAACAAATTATATCTCATGTTTAAACACTATAAAGACATCAGAGCCAGCGGCAAATTCCAGAAGATCTGTCCGAGGTAAGGCTCCTCTCGGCAGGTTCATGAGCGCTGAACGGCCACTGACGCCCTGGAGCTCACATCTCCGAAAACGCTGAAGCAAATTTTCAAATAGACGTTATCTTTATTAAAAAAATCTCATATTTGAAATCTAAACAAGTCCATTCTTGCCTAAAAAACCTCTTAAAACTACATTCCGTGACACAAAACAGTATTTTTTAGAAAATGATAGTGGATTTAGGCAGAGTGATCGAAATGGTGAAATAGTTGGAGTGCTGTTATCACTAGAATATCACATGGCTGGAAAAGACTCTCAGCCAATCAGATTTGAGAACCACTATTATTATGATTAGAAATTATAATGGCTAAATATTCATTAAAAATCCCCCCCAAAAAAGCTCAGTCCAATTAAAATGGTCTTATTGGAAAAAAAAGAATATAATATACATTCAGTAAATTTGTTTGTACTCTTTGTTTTCCACTTATGTCTTGGAAAAACACACGAAAAAAGCACATCAATAAAATATATTATTACTCTGAGGGAAGTTAGGTTATGCTACATTCAATCTTCGAATGAATCTCTGTCCCACATGGGCCATTCTAGTCAACTGCAGCAATAATAGTTAACTTAATAGCAGATGCGGTTGTGTGTGTTTCAGGTGTTGACCTCTCACCTCTGCTGAGCAGCTGTAGGTTACGCACTTCCTCTCTGACCTGTAGCTGTAGGACCTGCTGCAGGACTTCCTGTCTCAATGTCTCTTGGATTATACCCATCCTCTCCAGCTTCTCTCCATTCAACCGCAACAGGGCACGACCTGAAAAAAGTGTGTGAGGAACAGGATGAATGACAGTTTAAAAAGTCAATGGCAGCTTTGTAAAATAGCGAGACAGAACAGAAAAGGATTATATTCAGAGAAAATTTGATCAGTAGTATGGAATTGGTTTACATTTGTTTAAATCCCCACAGAAGCCATCAAATTAATGTCAAGTCTCACCAACCCAAGACAAAGTCTTGCAGATGTCCTGCTGCTTTCTGAATATGAAACCAGTAACCAGAGATATAATAAGACTTTCCCTTTGTGGTGTACAATTTTAGCTCTGCTGCTTTCCAAAACACCTCATTTTGGCTAATATACTTTTTGGATAAGGCAATACATTGTTATAAGTTCTGTGAAAAAAAAAAAAAAAATCATCCAAGGTGGTGAATACAATCGAGAGAATGTCAACTAGAAAAACATAAACACATGTATTTAAAGAGCACCTTACAAAAAAATGTAGTTTAAAGTATATCATAGGTAAGAATAATTTACTTTACAAAGTTGCTGTAAAAAATCTTAGTCTAATTAAAATGGTCTAATTTAGAAAAAAAAAGGATATACACTGCCCAAAATTATATACAAACTGTAAATTCTAAAAATAATACAATAAATTCTAAAAGCAGAACTGCATGTATACTGGATACGACAATTCCAAAATAGATTGTTATTTGTGGGGAAAAAAGACAAAAAGTTGGTGGATGTAGTGTAGAGAAATGTTAAGTCTAAAAAAAATAAACAAACAAAATAATTAAAAAAAAAAATACCACAATTTTTTTGTATGCCACTTTAAAACAAAAATGCATCTCGAAGTGTTACAGGTCAGAATAATTTTTTTTAAAAAATTGGAAACTAACAACAAAAAAAAGTAAAATGCAACAAAACAAAAATAAGGTTTGCATAAACATTTTTTTAAAAATTATTCAATGTTTGTGTGTGCATTGTATTTTTGTGCTTATTAGGCTACAATATTGGTAGCTAAGCTGCAACATGCTATTACAAAACTTTACTGAAATCAATTGTGATTTGCATCTCTCATTCGCATCCCTTGAGAAGTGACATTTCTGTGGCTCATGGAGCCAATAGTGCTGTTCAAATCTCTTAGGAGGATCTATTTCATTTAGTATGCTAATTTAGAAGGCAGCATCCTATGTAGGCAGTAGACAGCAAGGCAGCTTACTAGTTTTGCAACAGAGAGTTTATTTACCTCAGCAGTCAGACAGCCTGCACATGTACCTCACTGTCAGAGTCCTGTCCTTCAAAAAACATCACAGAGGAGGGGAATTTATTGTCATTTGCCCCGAATGTGCTCGCTCTAATTAGATGCATAAATCATCTCATTCTGTCTTACAATATAATCATCCATCCTCATTCTCACCTGGCAAGTACACAGACACTCCCTCACAAGATCGCCACGCATACAGTTTACATAACCAGAGTCTATTTTAGGCCACATTAATGAATGTGTTCAGTTTCTGCACATATTGCTTTGTGTAATGATTAGTAATGAAGTCGGGTTACGTAAGGCCCATTGTGTGACCTTGGATGAGTGTATTGATTTGTGTGGTGTGTGTCCAGGAACATCGGTGCTGGACAGCTAGTCCCCTCTGTAAATGAAACATAATGACCTTAATAACAGCTGGCTGTGGCTATTTCTCTGATGATGTAGTGGAATTGGAGAGATGAGTGCAGTGTGGTTTGGGGGTTCAGGGATTGGATGGCGATGATTACAGTTTTACAGATCGTTTACAGAACTTCATGAGCTGTCCCTTGAGAGAAACCACTACCTGGCATTTAATTACTTTCTCAGAAGTGAGATTCGGTTACAGAAACTTCTATAAGTTCAGACATGTTGAGCACAATGACTCATCTTGATTAGTCAGTGGTTAGAAGCAGAA
This sequence comes from Tor tambroides, assembly GCA_021397915.2. NCBI lineage: Eukaryota > Metazoa > Chordata > Actinopteri > Cypriniformes > Cyprinidae > Tor > Tor tambroides. Next base: position 119,016 of record JAFVLL020016930.1, read on the forward strand.
AGATTGATTTTCAAGTCAGTTAGAAAAACCATGATGTGTAGTTTTCTTTCGTTTGTAGACATATTTCCACTTTAAACAGGAAGTTTGGTTAAAGGCCTATTTACTGTAGATATTCAGGCAACATACTGTAGGCTCATTGGAAAAAAAGTGTTTCTACTTAACTATTTGCAAAAAATGTACCAATACAGACAATTCACTGCATTGTTTTAATCTGCAATGAACATTAGTGGCAGTAAAACACCAACATTATTCGTTTTCACACAAATTATGATTACAGGGCATAAATAATAAATAAAATTTTCATGCAGTTCCTTGCACAGTACTATGTTATGACCTCAAAATACTTTTACCATAGTGCATGATTTGTAATCTCAAACATTTTGAAGTTTGCATCACATAAGCAGCTCCATATGTGTGGCTTTTTTGTTGAAGTAAACTTGCTCAGTAGCGCATCCGGTACAGCATTACATTTAGGATTCCAGGGTTGCGAGTCCTTGAATACAAGTCTGGTGAATATCAAGTCATGATAAAAGAGCTTGAAAACATGAAAAAGCAAGCTGAAATGCCATGGCGGCTTCAGCAAATGTGATTTTATCTCACGTTTTCTTTTATTACTGCTATAGGATAGGTTTAGGATCAGGTTTAGTGTAAATGCTACTAGGGCTGTCAAAATGTCTGAAAAACTAAATTCAAATTTTGTACTTAAATATTATCAATATTCAAATTATATTTGAATTTATAAGGCATAATTTCAGTTAAAGGGAAAAAGCTTTTGGTTTCTCTCCTGAGGCCACAAGAGGGCACATAGAGCAAAATATTACTAATGCACGTTTATTCAAAGCGATAAAATAACATGACTATCTGTGAAAAAAAAGTGCATAATGTTTAAAATAATGTTCACACAGAGAGTGAAGCCAATCACACAGAGTACTTTTTTTCATTTAAAAACATGAGAAGCAGTGGAATGAGAAAAAACCCACCATAAAGATTTGAGGCATGTTTTAAGTATTAATTACATTAATTTAACATGGCTTTCTCTCTTCTGCGAGACGCAAGTGCAACGGTGATAGATGTCCCTCTAGAAAATGTGCATATTCATTCAGTGTGAACAGCTTGGTTTCAGTTTTGACATAAGATGTTCTCCACATTGATGTTCACTTTTTCCGCAATATTCTGAATTCAACTGAGCCAGTGGATTCAGCTGGACAGTCTAACAAAAACATTAAAATGCAACGACATTTAATTCATCTCGTGCACCACTGATAAGGCTGCCTTAACCTACACTTACAATTCGAATGTAACTTTTTTTTATTTTAAATTCAACTAATATTCGAACATTCACATTTTTATTTGGCAGCCCTAGATGCTATCTTATTTTCAAATGCATTTTCAAATACTAGACATTTAACTTCTGAACTGTTGAGATACATATAACAACAACCATAATAAATCGTTGCCAGTTTATGGTTCATCTGTTTTGAATAAAACTGAACATTCTTTTAGCGCAACTAACTCGGCATTTCACTTTGAAAGAGTCACGAAAATGTTCAAGAAGTGACATATCATCTTGCAGAAATGTCATCACAGGCATGTTTTTCCAATTATTCTGTGTTGTATTCAGGCCTGCCGGGCTCCAGACCAGCAGGGGGTGCTGATGAGCTGTACAAACAATGCATAATATTAGCTTGGATTGTTGCCATAATAATCAAAGATGATTATCTACACAGCAAGTGCACAATGACGCTACAATTGCGAGGCAGAGAGACTCGTTGATTATACCGTCACAATCTCCTTGTGTTGTGTCGCGTCATACAGCACGCTTCTGCTGTGCAGATGGTGCGAGACATCTGTGTCCAGGTGCCAAGGGCAGGACAGTGTCACAATCTGCCCTTGGTCGGGACATAATGAATGGCTGGTCCGTTTTACGTCACAGTGACACAAGACACTTTGACTAAAAAATGAATAGTAGGTGAAATCTGAATGTTTGCACACACTGACAAACCATGACTTGCTACTTGCTACTGCTATCAAAGGCAGATGGTAATAATAAATTCTTCTAATTCTAGACAGCATTTTACTGGACAAAAAATTGGATCTACCCAGTGTGAGATTAGTGCTTTTGGTCTGTTTTCCCAGAACTTTACTTGAGTCCTAACTTTTATGAGTACACTAACATACAGATGACCTCAAAGCTAACAGACACTGACTAAAAGCTTTCTTGATGAAAAGCAATTTCAATTTTATGGGGTCTTTCATGTGCTTTGCTGTACAGTGGAAGAGATCAGCTGCAAAACCAAAGCTATTTTACAGAAATATCTATGGTTAAAGAGATAAAGGAGCGGCCAGTGTGAGAGGACATCTGTGTACGTGTGTGTTTGAACAATAAAGAACAAAGCCCTTAAATGGAATCGCAAGGTGAATCCCAAACAGAGAGAGAGAACAAAAAGAGACCTGAAAGCACCACACTGAAATGGCCCATCCTCAGCATATTACAGTAAATCACAGCAATTCGCCAGACACCACTTTATTAAGCTGTGTCCCTTGCCTCTATATCTATAATATACAGTAGAAACCAGAGAGCTTCAACAGGAAATGGGAAGTGCCTTTTCATTTTGGAAAGGTGAATTTCTGTAAGATTGTCAAACATTTTTGCATGCTATTAAATTGAATTGGCTCAAACTAAATGGATGTGTTGAGATATACTGAACTTGTGATTGCAACTCTCTCTGTTATCAACATGTGCTGCTTGCCTCCTTTAAGTGATATATACAGATGTGTCACGCTTGACAAATCATGTAACACACAAAGAAGCAACAAATTATAACGCTAAATGACAGAATGTCAAATTGGCTCAAAAGCTGATGTCACGTCTTTTGGAGGGTATCAAACAGTTTTTATGAATGTGACTGATCTAGTGTCAATAGGACCACTAATACATAGTTTATCATAGCAGAGTTTTAAGAAATATTTTACGAATAATTACTATAACTATATTTTAATATGCATCTATTTATTCATTGTAAATAGACACTGTAACACTGAAAAAAAAAAGCAGAAAAACAAAAAATGCCACAGTAAAAAAATGGTTTGACATTGTATCATCTGTAATTTTACTGTAAAATACTGTTCACTTTATGGTTTTTGAAAGTAAAAAAATATGAATTACAGTATACTTTAAGCTCAAAAAAGTAAAAGCATGTCACATAACATGATCATATTTTATTTAATGAGTTTTGTTTCTTATTATTTGTGTGTTACGTTTTCTGATTTAGTTATTGTTTAATTTCTTTTGTGTCAAGTGTGTTACCATAAGAATCATTTATATACAAATATTGGACATGTTTTGTGGACAAACCACTTACTATGTCTATTTTACCACCTGTATTATTACAGTGGTTATCGGTACATTTTAATGTACAAAGTAGATTTGTAGTTCAGACACCTGAATCATTTTCTCCATATTTTTTACACTGAATTTCTGGCAACCATAGTTGCCATTTATTTTTACTGTAAATTTAACCGGATATTTTTTGGGTAGTAAAAATGCATATATACTGTATAAAAACAGGCTACACTACATCATACTGTATGAATCTCTGTATAAATTACTGGAAAAATGGCAAATCCAAACCAGAAATTTCTGTGCATTATTATATCAATTATATGAATACTGTTGTTCTCGTTTGCCAAAATCAAACCATCGAATTAAGAATAGATTCATGACAAATTCATATTCTTCAAGCTAATGTAACAATCTTTCCAAACCATGCTCTCCATACATCCATATTCATGCTAAAAAGCATCAGTCACTGAAGTATATCCTGTTAAGCCTGATGTATAGGCTGGTGTATTTAACTACTAGGGGCTTATGGGGGATTATTGGAGAGAGATGTTCCACTGACCCAGAGCGCTGTGATGGAGCAACCTCCAATTGCCCCTGGGGCTTTAGAGGACAGTCATGGGCCAACACTGACCCAGTTTCCAGCTCCAGGAATTCACACATGGCTGTGGGGATTGCATTCACTTCCCAGTTGCTCACAGCAGGCTGAGAGGAACAATTAGAGCATGGGTGACTCTAACAACACTGATAATGGAAACGCCAGTGGTGCTTCTTGAGGTTGATATTTGGACTGTTGTGGGGTTTTTCATAAGCTGCATTGTATTTTTCATCTTGATATGGTGCTTCCATAGTGCACAACATTGAGATGTTTTGTGAAGCTCTCTAGTATATACACACATGCACACACACTAATTCAGTGCTTTTGAATTCAGCCCTCCAGAAACACTTTATCCAGGACTGCTGTTTGTCTGAGGCTTTTGTGTATCACAGACAGCACAGGTGAACAGAGCAGAAATGAATTCCCTGCAGACGGGTTTAATGTGCTCCCAAATAACGCCCTCAGGATAGTGATAGAGGTGCTGCCAAAAACAAGATGAGCTGGAGTAAAGAGGAGAAAGAAAAATGGTTTCAAACAGTTGGCCTTAAAAAGTACACTTGGTTATTTCGATTTATCTTACATTTATGACAAAAAAAAAATGGACTGAAAAGACATTTAGTTACTTCATGATATAAATACATCATGAACCAGCAAAATAATCAGTGAAATTGTGATTTGCTACTAGGTCAATGACTAATACGTCTCAAGATAAGAAAAGAAAAAATATTTTAAAAATCTACTTATAAAATCATGTACCATATCGAAAGTACACTTTGTATATGCAGATTGGGAAAAAAAACATTTATAAATAAATTTTCAAGGTAAAAAAAAAAAAAATTTACAAGCTGAACATTGCCTTGTTATCTGATATTTTAAGATCTTTTTTTGACCTTCACACACAGTCATGAAGGTCTATACTCTCTTCTATACTGTACATATGATGTAATTTCCTTTTTTTCTGCACTTTTGGTTGAACCACTTGTATGGAAGAGGATTAGGGCCAAGCAATAATAAAAAATTAAAGTTATTATAATGTGAGATTAAATTCGTTAAATTATGAGAGAAATGTTTAAATAAAATGGTGAGAATAAACTGATTAAATTTCAAGAATAAAGTCTTTGTGTTTCGAGAAAAATTAGTTCATTCTCAACATTTTATTTTGACATTTTTCTCAAAATTTAACAAGTTTTTTCTCAAAATACAACAACTTTATTCTCATAATTTAATGAGTTTATTCTCAACATTTTATTTTGACTTTTTTTCTCGAAATTTAATGCGTTTTTTCTCGAAATACAATGACTTTATTCTTGAAATTTAATGAGTTTATTCCGAAAGTTTTATTTCAACATTTTTCTTGAAATTTAACGTTTTTTTTTTCTCGAAACATAATGACTTTATTCTCAACATTTTTTTTTCAACATTTTCTCAAAATGTAACGAGTTTTTTCTCGAAACACAAAGACTTTATTCTTGAAATGTAATGAGTTTATTCTCAACATTTTATTTCAACTTTTTTTCTCAAAATTTAATGAGTTTAATCTTGCACTATAATGGCTTTAATCTCTAGACGGTTTTATTTTTTTATTATTGCTTAGCCCTAATCTTCTTCCATACACATGACTTTGATTTGGTGGACAAAATTTAATTAATAATATTTTAATAATATTGATATTTAAGATATATTAATAATAACAATATTTTTTTTTTGTCAAATGACTTAAAAGTTTTATTTTGAAGACAGTTTAATCATTCTGACATTTTTGACTTTATGCCCCCAAAAATTAATCAAAATGAATTTTATTTCAGGAATTAAAAACAAGAAGAAGAAATGTGTATATATATATATATGAGTTGCATTTTTTAATGTATTGTTGATGTCATTAGCATTTTTCATCTGTTTTCCCAGGAGAGAAAGACTGCATTTTATACATTTTGTTTGCGTTTATATACTGCTTAAAGTTATTTTGCTACTATTTTTTTGCTGTTTTCAGGATTACATTAGATGACCTTTAAAGTTAACAGGCACAGACAAACAGCTACAAAACAGCAATTTTGATTTCATGGGCTCTTTATGATGCATTTTAAGATGCTGCACTAGTAACTCATGTGGGCACAGTCCAAAGCAATTCACACTTGCAGCTGTTATCTGACTCAAAAGACCAATACCTATGTTGGAGCAGAATCAGTCCGTGCCTGAAGCAAGTGAAGGTCTTGTCTGACATGAGTCAGTGTCTTACAGTGTTTTACAGCAGTGTTTGTAACAGCACTTCAAGCTACAGAGCCAGTGACCCAGGAAAAATGACACACGCAAACACCCACTTACAGACACACACCACATTCTGAGAATGAGGCTTGATAAATGAAGCAATAAATAATAGCGCAGATAATAGAATAAAGCCTCTAGCCGGTGTCGGCGCCCGGATGAATTACTTAAAGGGGCATTTGGAGGAGGCAGACATTTGTCACTCCACCCTAACTAAATGTAATGCTGCTAAAATGAGTGCTTGTGTTCAAACATTACTGTCTGAAGGACAGAAAGATCCACGGCATGCATACACATAACCCTAACACATATGAATGTTAGAAGTAAAGCACCAGAACTGCACAAAAAAACAAAAAACACTAGATCACAATTGATCACTGCAATACTATTATACTTGTTTTAGTTATATTATAGTTTGTTAGTATTTTGAATTAGATTTTATTATTATCTTCTGCTCATGTTCATTTAGTTTTAGTAATTTTGTTCCGTTTTTGCCATTTTTATTAGTTTTTGTTGTTTTTAAATGTGGATTTAATTTGTATTATTTTTTATTTGAGTTTTAATTTTATTTAAATTTATTTTATTTATTTAAATTTTTATTTTATTTAATTTTATTTCAGTGCATCAAGTTAAACTAAACGAAAATGAGAAACGTTGCCTTTGAAACTAGCTGAAATAATTTTTATTTTCTATTTTTTCAGGATTTATTCATTTATACATGCAATGACTTGAATACACCTCATTTTTTACATTTCTAATTTAATTTATTTAAAAAAATTCTTAATAAAAAAACAGGGTTTTTAATGGCATAAACTTAAAAATATAAGCGTGAACAGCTGTCCAGATTTGAAATATTATTAATAATTGAAAAACATTTGTCCATAAAATCAAACAACCAACAAGTGCAAACTACATGCAGAAACATACAGGAGGGGGGGGGGATTTATACTACTTAAAACTACTTAAACTTAAATTATAAGAAAGGACCTCTGCAGACCCTTATGACTGTGTCTGAAAGTCAGTAAGTCTCTTCAAATATTTTTATAGAGAATTTGGTTTTTAATAACTAGTCAAGGTTAGTTCAATTGTCAAATATCAATTAATTTCTAAGTATTTGTGTGTGTGTGTGTGTGTGTGTGTGTGCATATATATGCACACACACACACACACACACACACACACACATATCTTCTTTTTTTCTATTTAAAAAAAAACAAATTAAAATGTGTTCACTCATATGCATTCAAATAAAAAGGAAAATATCCTGTTGATTTTTAATTGATTTAAATTAAATTTTTCTTGAAAATGGTATAAAATCATTTCAAGACCAGATAAAACCAACATGAACACATATTTAATAATGTACCACATGTGTTTTAAACTAGATTTTGGCTTCATCATGGACATGTTATATGTCATTGACCCCAATACAAACCATCCAGCCATCAAATCTCTCCTAAGGCACAACTCTTCCCTGATTGGCTAGAAGACCTCACATGACTCATATGGCTTGACACTCATATGACATTGAATGGGGTGTCTGTGATTCAAACACTCTACATCCTCTGCCTGCCAAATATCACAAACCCCACAAATAACAAAAGCTGAATGTCCACCTTTAGTAAATCCATTTAGTCTCAGCTCCTCCTCCGCACAGCTAAATTTCCAGGAACAAGCGCAAGAATGGCAGTGTAAAATGATTTTATTACTTGGAAGCGCCGCTCTGGTGACCCCTAGATGGCGAGGCCTCATGGAAATGACTGTGATGTGACAAATGGCTCAACATTAGGGTGTATAATTGTCCATTAGTGAGAGAACTCAGTGCACACAGCTCTGGGAGTTGGATGAGAGTGTGTTAGTTCGAGGATGTGATCTGCCAAAGCTGTTCCTCTGACAGACCACAGCAAGGTTTGGCGGATCTATGATTATCCTAAAGCTTTATGGAAGAATTACTGCATAATCACATTTAAAAATCATTTTGGATCATTTAAAACTAAAACAAAAAAGCATTTTTGTTATAAAATAAAGGTGAACTGAAATCAGTGGTATTTTAGTATCATTGAGGTATCATTATAATTTTTGTTAATATTTGAATTTGATTTTTTTTTTTTTAGATTTTCTGCTTTCATATTAACTTTAAAGTTTTAGTAATTTTGTTGTGTTTTTGTCATTTTTAGTAGTTTTTAGATATGTGTATATAGTTTTTATTCATTTTTATTTAAGTTTTAGTTCTACTTATTTTAGTAGGATAAGTCATATATAATATAAAATATAAAGAAATATATATATATATATATATATATACAAAATATAAATAATATTAAACTTAAAAAAATTCAACTTACTTTATTTCAGCTAGCTGCCAAAGTATCATTTCGCATTTTCTTTTGGTTTTATTTAAAGTACTAAAATAACTAAAAATAAAAGTGAAATAAAAATCAAAACAAGACATAAAAATAAAACAAGATTGCAAAAACACAATGAAATAACTAAAGCGTTAACTAAATTTAAAACGGAACCAGAAAATATAAAAATAAAAACTAATTCAGAATATTAATAAAATTCTAGTAGCATATCAATGATACTAAAATAACACTGATTTTGATTCGCCAATGGATCATTCTGGCAGATTTGTAAACTGGCTCGACCATTTGAATGAAAAAAAAAAATGACTCCCTCACAAATTAGGCATGACTTTAACTAAGTTTTACACATCAAATGAACAATATCAAGTCTAGACCAGTCTCAATGATGTTTCCAAGCCCGGAAAACACATGTCTGAAATCCCCTGACTCTGTATTTCCAGTGTGCAGTGTGATAGAGAGAGCTGTGCTGTACCTGTGATGGCGTGGTGAGAGAAGGCCTCCACATACGTCAGGTAGTTGTGTGGACAGTGTTTCTTCAGCCACTTACACACGTCCTGCTGGGTCCAAAGCACCACTGGTTTGCATAAGCTGGACAGCGTTGGGCTGGTGTGGTACACAGTGAAGGCCTCTCCTGGCTGAATCTGTGGAGTGAAAACATCTTCATTGACTCAACAGAAACCAGTTTAAAACTAATGCAAAACTATATGTAGCCCATATGTTGACCAGACAACATTCGAACCAGGTTTAATATTGAAAAACGTCAATCTATCATTCTGAAAAAAACAACAGACGGATTAGTAGGCAGGACGAATATGGAAAAACGGTGTGCTTTCATATCTTCAAGGTGCTCTTACAGGGTACTTTTGTCTGTGAAAGCGCTAATTAAAACAACTAGTGCTGCATGCTTCTGTGTAAACAATGCTCTTCTAATTACACGCACACATTGTTCTGACTGCCGCAATGAGCAGAAAGATTCATCAAAACACACTTTTATGGCTCTCTGCTGCAGAGAAGTGTAATAAACCCCTTTACTGGGGTATATTGCGCTTGTGTGAGAGCATGATGAAATGCAACGCTAGCTTGTGTAAACTATGAGATTACACACTCACAGGCCTGATTTATTTAATCGTGACTACTAGAGACCTTAAAAACTTAGATTGTGAGACAAATCTTGGTATACATGTGCAAAAAAAACATCTATATAATGTATTTTCTAAAAGTCAAAGTGAATATGCAAATTATGGAAAAAAACTTTCTTAATGGCTAATTCATTTCTAAATGAAATCCAAAATCATGGACGTTTGACAAGTATGAGTGTAAGACGATTCACCTCCAGAAAAGACCACCAGAAGACTGTTGCAATGTTATTTCAGTATTTGTAACATGGGAAGCAAAGGATGGTAGGCAGAGACAAGGATCTAAGTGCAAGAGTTTTAATAAAAAGAGCAAAAACTAGAACAAGGTACAGGAAACGCAAGGAGCCAAAGTACGCACATACAATTGACAATGAAACATTGGGAATCCAGGTCTTAAAGGAACACTCCACTTTTTTTGGAAATAGGCTCATTTTACAACTCCCCTAGAGTTAAACAGATGAGTTTTACCGTTTTTGAATCCATTCAGCCGATCTCCGGGTCTGGCGGTAGCACTTTTAGCTTAGCTTAGCATAGATCATTGAATCAGATTAGACCATTAGCATCGCGATCAAAAATGACCAAAGAGTTTCAATATTTTTCCTATTTAAAGCTTGACTCTCCTGTAGTTACATCGTGTACTAAGACCAACGGAAAATGAAAAGCTGCGATTTTCTAGGCTGATATGGCTAGGAACTATACTCTCATTCCGGCGTAATAATCAAGGAAATTTGCTGCCGTGATTTTGCTGCAGTGATATTACGCAGCGCCTGAAAGTAGTCCCCAGCTATATGAGCTGGGGACTACTTTCAGGCGCTGCGTAATATCACTGCGCCTGCTGCACCCATGGTACGGCAGCAAATTTCCTTGATTATTACGCCGGAATGAGAGTATAGTTCCTAGCCATATCAGCCTAGAAAATCGCAGCTTTTCATTTTCCGTTGGTCTTTTGATCGCGATGCTAATGATCTAATCTGATTCAATGATCTATGCTAAGCTAAGCTAAAAGTGCTACCGCCAGACGATGGTTGTGATCTACAGTATAGGTGTATTACATTGTCTATTTTGCTTCATTGTCCATTGTCAGTAGTGTAGAGATGAATGAAGCACAGCTCACACAGATGCCACTGTCCAACCAAGCAGCTTTATGTTGGCCAGTGCAGCGAATTTGCATGACAAACTTTAAAGGGATACTCCACCCCAAAATGAAAATTTTGACATTAATCACTTACCCCTCATGTCGTTCCAAACCCAAAAAAGCTTTGTTAGTCTCGGAACACATGTAACGCATGGATACGTATTGTACGTTTATTTACGCTGATTTGAACGGACGAAGTGGATCAACTTGTCAGACGCCATTTTGGATTTAGGCTCTGAATTGTCAAAACACCTCTCAAAATGCTTGCTACGGATGCAAAAAACGCAGAAAATCGAACCCGATTTGAATTTTTTTATGACGTACGAAAAATCGCAGCCTAGAAAATCGCAGCTTTTCATTTTCCGTTGGTCTTTTGATCGCGATGCTAATGATCTAATCTGATTCAATGATCTATGCTAAGCTAAGCTAAAAGTGCTACCGCCAGACCCGGAGATCGGCTGAATGGATTAAAAAAACGGTAAAACTCAACTGTTTAACTCTAGGGGAGTTGTAAAATGAGCCTATTTCCAAAAAAAGTGGAGTGTTCCTTTAAATATTCAAGGGATAACAATGACACTGACATTTCGATTCATAGACATTTTTCGCAACCTGTACCAAGGTTCTTGCTGCTGCGTACGGATGGTAACGGGTTTCTTTGCGACTGAAACTGGTGTACAATGAGGTTGCGTGCTTTTGCTGATGCTGTTCCTCCTCATCATTGGCTGCCACTCCATCGACCGCCTACACATTGCCATACCCTAAACAGGTGGCAACCTTCTCTATGCTGATCTCAACTTTGCCGATGATATTGTCATTTTCGGCCCGACTCAAAAGGCCCTGCGTGATCTCACTATGGCCCTAGAAAATCAAGCAGCCAGTGCCGGACTCCGAATCTGTGAGCAGAAGACCAAAGTCGTCAGCATCGGTTAAACAAACTCGAGAGTCCTGATTACCATCGGCGGGGGAGAGGTGGAGGAAGTGGTGAACTTCACTCAACTTGGCAGCGTCATGTCTTTGGTTGGGGACTAAAGACTATAAATATACAAAGACAGTTCACTCCTATTACTTATGAATGGGAGAAACTGCAATGCACAATATGGCAGAATAGTCCCGCCTTCTAAATGAAAGAGCTCATCGCTGATTGATCACTGCAGTGGCCGTTAGAAGCTCTGCTTCCAAAAGAAACTGGAGACTCGCGCTTATGACTGCACATGCGCATTGGCTGGTCTAGAGACTGAAAAATATGCTTTTTTAACACTATTTGAGCATAAGAAACAACATTCATGGGGCAGTTCATTTTAGATTTTGTTGCTGATTTGAGATATGCAATTTAATTGTGAGTTCAGCAGGCAGTTTTTGAGATTTCAGGATTCCCCCATTCGTTTAGATAGGACTTGGTCTTGGATGCCCGAAATAGCTGCCCGGAAGCACTGCAAACATGGCCACAGAGTGAACAGACTTTCCTTGAAAGGGACTTTGACAGCGACACAGAGTGAAATGTCGTCTGCCACGTCGGCAAGGCATCTGCCGCGTTCCAATGACTTCGTCCAATCTGGAACTCACCTTCCCTCTCACTGCAGATTACACTGCAGCTCCTGGCCACAGTCGTTGTGCCAACCGTGATCAACGCATGTAAAACCTGGAAAATGACGGAAGCCATCGCTTGAAAGTTGAAGGTTTTCAATTTCCAATGTCTGTGACGTGTCCTCGAGATCACTTACCAATACCATGTTACGAATATGGAAGTATACCATCACGCCAAGGCACAGCTCCACTCCGCGACTGCCACCAAACGTTTCTTTGTTTTGCCAGACACATCTTAAGGTCATTGCACACCAAGTCTGAAATTTATTTCCGAAAGTTTTGCACGTTAAAAAATAAATATGACCACATGTTGTGTCAATCATGTTTACACACTGCCTCCGAAACTTTCGTACGTCATAAAAAAATTCAAATCGGGTTCGATTTTCTGCGTTTTTTGCATCCGTAGCAAGCATTTTGAGAGGTGTTTTGACAATTCAGAGCCTAAATCCAAAATGGCGTCTGACAAGTTGATCCACTTCGTCCGTTCAAATCAGCGTAAATAAACGTACAATACGTATCCATGCGTTACATGTGTTCCGAGGACGAACAAAGCTTTTTTGGGTTTGGAACGACATGGGGGTAAGTGATTAATGTCAAAATTTTCATTTTGGGGTGGAGTATCCCTTTAAAGTTTGTCATGCAAATTCGCTGCACTGGCCAACATAAAGCTGCTTGGTTGGACAGTGGCATCTGTGTGAGCTGTGCTTCATTCATCTCTACACTACTGACAATGGACAATGAAGCAAAATAGACAATGTAATACACCTATACTGTAGATCACAACCATCCCTTCAACTACATGTTCCCTGATTCCTTCACTTCCCACTTCTCTATGTCTCTATATTTGAACAAAAAGAAGTGAATATGTATTTCAAATGAAAGGACTATGGTCTGTCAGAAGGATGGCAGCTCTTGTAGCAGATGCAGTATTTGTTGTCAGGAACTGCAGGTCACACATTAATCAACACCTGAAGACAGAAGCTCATTTTCACTCAGGAAAACAGACAGAAAGAGACAGGTATTGAGTTAGGTAGCAGACAAAACACAACAGACTGAACGAGAGGGAGAACGATACCGATTCAGGATGAATGGTTCAGCCTGAGGAATGCATTTAGCATAAAAATGTGTATAAACTGAATTAAGATCATTTACTTGTCTTCTCATTATCCCCTAAGAAGTACACAAATTACCTCTTTGGTGGCATTACATTTATCTAGCATATCTAGTTCCTAGATATTGCTTTTATTCTAAAGAAAACATAATGGCACACCACAGTGTACCCTATTTATGGAAAGTAGTGGGAGATGAGAATGAGGATGAGACAGAAAGCAAAGAGGATCTGGTGAGTTCTGCTTGTCGCCCTCATCGTCACCATCAGCGCCTCCTCCTCCCTCTCCTCCATCCTTCGCATCCATCACCCTCTATCTCTCCCAAGCCAGCCTCTGGGCATTACACGCCCACCCTTGAACCCATGAGACCTGATTCTGTCCAGCCTGAAACATACAGTCATTAATAATACACAGGAGACTGAACCTGTAAGGAGAGGGCCGGCCAGATCTGGGCGGCCATTTTGTGAGATGAGTCTGAATACATCAAGCTGATGCATGATTAGAGGAACAGTCATGTCCTCCTCAGCTAATTATATACGCTACACTACCATTCAATAGCTTGGAGTCAGTATGATTGTAGTACTTAGAGAAATTAATACTTTTATTCAGCAAGGATGCATTAAATTGATCAAAAGTCACAGTAAAACTTTACATTGTTACAAAAACATTCAGTTTTGCATCACTGGAATAAATTGCATTTTACAATATATTCACATAGAAAACAGCAATTTTAAATTGCAATAATATTTCACAATATTACTGTTTTTTTCTGTATTTTTGATCAAATAAATGAAGCCTTGGTGAGCATAAGAGACTTCTTTCAAAAACATACCGTACATAAAAATCTTCCATAAACTTTTTAATGGTATCTATATGCTTGCATAAAATATATATTAATTATCTTTTTAAATTTTATGCATAAATAAAATGTAGAATATTATTGTTATAAATATTAAAACATACTACTAAATCATATAAGCACCAAAATGCCCTCCCATAATACCTGAAATTCCTTTTAAAGGATATTTTTATGGTCTATGGGCAAATTTTATGTTCATTTGTTGTCATTTTTGCAGCCCGACAGGTTTAAATGATGGTATCAAGTTCAAGTATATGAAGATTATGAATTATAATCTGTACATGAGCACTACTGAGTGTATCGAGTTCTGCAGGCATATTATTTCATGCCTTTTTACTTCATATTTCCTCTAGGGCTCATGTTCTGAACCTCTGCTATAAATTCTTAATAAGTGTGATTAATATGTATAGATTATTCAAGTAACATGATCTGAGTCTCATTTCAGTTCCCTTCCAGGAACTCGAGCTGCGTCGAAACGCTAGGGGAATATGGAACGCCGGATGGGTCACAATTCGCCATTAACCAGGCGCCTGGTGTCCATAAAGCGCCTGTTTTTACGGCGTTTAAGTCGAAAAAACGCCG
>JAFVLL020016931.1:0-27168 GCA_021397915.2 Tor tambroides
CTTCTGTACAAGCTGCACATTGACTACTCTAAAATATATCTAAGTTTCATTTGTGTAGTATTGTCCCTTGAGAAGATATACTAAAATTGTTGTTGTACTCACTTTTGTGAGATACTGTATATATATGAGAGGCAAAATTGCATAAAATAATGACAGAATGTATCTTGAATAAAGTTTTTTTTTTTTTCTTGTTTTAAGCTTAAATATAGTTTTAGTAAGAAAATTTAGTAAGGCTTAAACATAAAACAAAAGGGGAAATGTCTTTTTTATTAAGGAACTGTGAGGTTAATGTGAGGGAAAAGGAGTTTTTCTTGGAATTGTGATCCATATAAAATAAAAAATAAAATTCAGAATAAAAAATAGAATTTTTCACTGAATACAGGGCAGCCCCATTTAAAGATTTAATATTAGAAAGATTTAGTCCAACACTACAAAATTTGGTGCACTAGCTCTACCTCAATCCAGATTGTGGTACCACTATTGGCTTTTAATTGGTATTTGCTTTGGATAAAAGTGTCTGCTAAATGATTCAGCGTAATGTATCACGGCATGCTTTTCTGTGTATTTGTCAAGGATGAGTGCATGTTCGCTGGTTTCAGTCTTGATTGGTGTCTTTCAGGTGGGGAACCTTGGCCTCCTCTTCATGCTGCTGTTCTTCATTTATGCTGCACTGGGGGTGGAATTGTTTGGAGAGCTGGGTAAACACATACTACTCATCTTTTACTCCTTTTTCCATTCCAAGCCCTTTCCCTCTCTACCTCACTGGTTTTCTGTCTGTTCAATTCTTCTGAATTCAAAGCTGAATTTGGCATGACTGCATAGGTAACATTGAGACAAAAATTTTAGGTGATAACAAACATTCATGAAACGTAGTATTCACCAATACAAACTCTCTATGGCTGTGTCTGTTCCCTGCAGTGTGCAATGAGGACTACCCATGTGAGGGCATGAGTCGGCATGCCACCTTTGAGAACTTCGGTATGGCATTCCTCACCCTCTTCCAGGTCTCCACTGGTGACAATTGGAACGGCATAATGAAGGTACAGCAGAGCAAAAAGCCATAGTACTACAAGTGTCACTTTGTTATAAAAAGAGGTGGGGACAGATAGTAAACTTGTATTTATTTAGTTTGAAGTTTTTAAAAAAGGTTTTAAAAGAAATCTTATGGTCACCAAAGCTGTATTTTTTAAATAAAAAAATAGAGTAAAAAAACAGTCATATTGTGAAATATTATTACAATTTAAAATAAATGTTTTCTATTTCAATATATTTTAAAATGTAATTTATTCATCTGATCCTTCACAAATCATTCTAATATGCTGATTTGTTGCTCAAGAAACATTTCTTATCAACTCTCTCTCTCTCTCTCTCTCTCAAAATGGCCATATTTGAGACAAAAAGTCGAGCAGTTTGCATCACTGGATATGGCTGTCAGTTATTTAGTGTTTATGTTGTAAAACAGTTGACTAATATTAAATGATTTGCAACTTCCATCTTACCTCGCTCTCTTTCAACATTAAACTGACGCTTCTCGCTGGAATTCACACTCTGCTTCTGTGGACAGTAAACCCTGCCGCCTTTGTTTTGATTGGCCATCTCTCTGTTAGACAGCTGAGGCATTTTAAATCAGTTGCGCAAATGATTTGTCTGAGCCACATGCATCTGTAAACTAGCGCAGGTTAATTCTCACACTTTATTAGTTTTTATAGATCCCAACTATCTGTGTGACTAATAGGAATGATTACCTCAAAAAGTAAACACTAAGGAAAAGTATACACTTTTCCTTATTGCTCGTGTGCCAGTGATCATTCTTCTGCTTGCCACTGTTGGCATGCACGCCATAGGTTGCCGACCCCTGAGCTAAACAGTCATTTTTGCTTCCTGTTTCAAGAGCTCAAATGAGCTGACATATTTATTTTGATATCTTCATCCCTACATCTGCCACTGTTGTTCCTGGGATTTTGTAGATTAGTGGATAAATGCATGGATCAGCAGTTCAAAAGCAAATATGATTTAGATTTGAGTATGAGGGGTTCAAGACCATAATAAACAGAGCCATAATTGCATTAGGCTTATACTGCACCAGCAACAGAAATACATTTCTTTGCATTTTGTTTTATTGTTCAACCGTAAAAAAAAAAAAAGACAAGAAAACATTGCTGTTGTCACTTTCTGGCACTGAAGCAACCACTCAGCAAAATATTAGAAAAACAAATTCCATTGCTGTATCTGCATTCATTATAGCACACAAAACAAAACCGAATGAAGTGAAAACTTGCTTCTTCTGTGTTAGATATAACACTGCCATTTCATAAAGTGATGCAAACCAGATCAGCCCTGGCAAAAAGTGCCCATCATAAGTGACATCTACTGTATGATTAGTAGCCACTTAAGCAAAGAATATTGACAACTAGACACTTTAGAAATATTGACAGGCCAAAACTCTTATGATTTCTGATGTTTCACTGCTGTAAAGAGACCAGTATAGGTTGCCATGAAGAGTCCTTTGAGGTAGCGGCTTATAAATCTACAATGTTACAGTCTGTTCTCACCATTTTTCTGCACTTTTCTTGATCCCTCCTTTTGCTTTATATGGTATTTCATCATAGCCTCTTTCATCATTGTTTCTCTCATCCTCCTGTGTCGTTCTCGTCTCTAATACACTTGTCTTTGAGGAATGAGTTCTTATCGGCCTGTGTAAAGGCAACCTGCCGCGTTCCATCTCCTCTCCCTCCAACCTGGCGTTTATATGAGAGGTATATGATGGAGGAACTACCTGCACAGCATATTCAGCGCAGTAGTAAAGCGTACCTGAATAAATGAGAACACATTGGCGCGATATCGATGCGTAACGCCCCGCACACACCAGAGGGTGTGTTTGATGGAGGGTGACAGGCTCCCCCCATTAGGCACACACACACAATGAGTTTTATGGTTGACGGATACTTGCTGTGGTTTCCTGGCAGCTAAAGCATCATAATCAAAGCTGTAAATTACAACCTGAGTTCTTACATACCTGCAGAGAAGCCACCGCCTCCACGAACCCCAACCACACGCATGAGTGACCAAGCAAAATTACTGCACCCATCTGACTCTGTCACGGCAGCTTTGGAGGGGAAAAAAGAGATAAATCAGAATGAAATTGGCATTCTGGGATTTGTTCCTTTTGTTCATACAGCTCATGCTAATCAAAATGCAGATGATAAGAGGAGGAAGGGGAAGACAGTTGTCACACTAAATACTGGTTATCTGCCGACGTCGAGGCCATGCAAAATGGTTTTATCATTTAATGTCTAGTGTTTGATTGATGTAATTAGTATTATTTTATGAAATGGCTGTCAAGTGTTCAGCACCCAACCAAACTGCTGATGCTATTTTTTCATGCAAAATTTTTAATGTATTTTTAAAAACAATTTTAATAAATTGTATTTAAAATTGGGATTTAAAAAAATTAAAAAGTAACATTGACTATTATCTTGCAATTCAGATTTGTTTATATCCATATATCTATTAAAAAGTCAGAATTGGGATATATAAACTTTGCAGTTGCAAGCAATTACCTTTTTTATCCCATGGTGGAAACTGTATTTTACTGTATTGTATTGTATTTTATATTTGTTTTAAGAGAATATGTGAATTGAATTAAGGTAGTTTTTCTTACCCCATTCAAACATAAACACCAGTTGTTAGGATTATGATTTTAGAGCTACAAGTTAAATGTCTTTTTTGAAGATTTGTTTTTTCCTCTGGAAAGCATGACAAAGAGGCTGGTAATTGGGTACCAAGATTTCAGCACACAACCAAATTGCTGTTAAATAACATTTCCATTAAAAAAAAATAAAAATTGTATTGTTGTCCTATATATCCTGTATTTTTTTATTTTCCTGTATAAAATGTAATAAATTGTTTCAATTAAAGTAATCTTAAAACATTATTTTAAGGATGATCAGATATTTTTACTTGAAAACAAGAAAAAAAAAAATCTGATTACTTAAATGCTGATCACTGCAGTCCACCTTTTTTACTCTATCAATGAAAATAGATCTACTGTAAATGAAGTGTGATCAAGTATTGTAATTCTGTGTACATGATGTGTCCAATCAAATGAATCGAACATAACTAACTGTTGTAGAAGTTTAAATATCTTGATTGTAACTCTCTCTTCACTCCTGTAGGACACTCTTCGAGAATGCCCGCCGGGCGAATACACCTGTAATCCCAGCCTACAATTCATCTCTCCGATGTACTTTGTGAGCTTTGTGCTCACGGCCCAGTTTGTTCTCATCAATGTGGTCGTGGCAGTGCTGATGAAACACCTGGACGACTCCAACAAAGAAGCCCAGGAGGAGGCAGAGATGGATGCGGAGATTGAACTGGAGCTGGCCCAGGGAACGCTCTGCTGCATCGGAGGAGGGGGGTCTGGAGCGGACAGGAGCAGTGGGGGGCATCAGGGGGCTGGACCCTGCTCTACTGTTCCACCTCACTCCCCACACACACTCCCAGGGGCCCACGAGCCCAACAGCGCCAGGAAACTCTACTCACCAGCCCAGGTACGACACACACACACACAGTGATGGCAGGGAATGGATGGATGGACTGATAAACAGATTATTGATGGAGGAATGCATTCATGAATATTATGATTCGGTTAGATGGTTGGATGAACAGATAAGAGATTGGGTTATTGAGCAATGGACTGATGAATTCATAATTTGGTTAGATTGCAGACGGAGGAATTTAGTGATTAGGAAAAGGTTTGACTGAATGGATGTCCACATTAATGTAACGAATATTACACTTATTATTAAGGAATTTAGCTCTGGTCAGGCTTTTATTATGAATTTTGGCTGTCGGGAATTCAAATATTAAAATTAGGGTTGATTTGATATGATTAATTGATATTAATCAAAACGTCAGATTTATACTCTATTAACGATCGTCCAGCGATTCGCTATATCAGTATATCTGTAATGGTTTGTTACCTTATTCGGGCCAACGAATAGAATAAACCAAATATTACCTTATGTAAATTTATGAGCACAGGTAAACAAGATCTGAGCACATTGTTTGATCTAAAATATTCACAACAGAAAACAGATTCCTTTTGATGAAAGAAACGGGAGTTTATTGCTATTCTATGATACAATACTAAAACACACGTACACACATACACATACAAATGCGCTATTTTGAAGAAAGTTAAAGTCTAGCCCTTGTGGCTATTTCGTGAACTTCCGCCTACGGAAATTACACAAACAGAGAACTTTTCTAATTTTGCTTTTAAAATTTAAAGCAACCAAAGTTCAGGAAGAGATGGAAACGCGTTTAGTTACGTGCTTTGAGTTGAGGTCCCAGCAGGTGGTTTCGCTTCCTTTTCCTGGGTTTTGGGAACTCCCACGTTGATTGGCTCTTTGCTGTGACGTCTTTCTGACGCGTTTCAAGGAAAGCCCTTTGTAAGAGGCTGTCTCCTGGTGACGTAAAAAAAACGGCGCGGTTTGAAGTCCTTCTCTGAGTTCTGTGGTCAGCTTCAGGCTTGAAGAGGTTCTTCAAGATTTGACTAAGTATTGGTTCGATGTTCACGCTCTGCCGGATGTTAATGGCTGTGAGAGCTTTGCAAGTTTTCAGTCAAGCGCCAGCAAGAAGAGCGCGAGGTCTTTGTGTCCTAGCGATTTAACCGGAGGCATTCTGTCCAACCCCTAGGGGCTTCTACCAATCGCATGGTTCCTGTAGGCGGAGCCCCGCCCATATGGATCGGTTTTCCAGGCTTGAATTTATCTGCTCTGTTAAAAATATATCACGTGGAGGAAATATCCAGCAGATTTCTATAAAGTGTTATAATCATTCCTTGTGAGGCTAAAACTTAATTTTCATTCACACAAAATTGTTGCATTTATCCTGACGATTAAAATGAAACCAAACATAACACATTTAACACACGTTAATAGCTTTCCCTGTTAAAACACACAAAAGGGTTCAAATTAAAGATTAGAAATAACCCATCATGCATATGATCCTAAATTCTAAATAGTCACATCGAACATGTGAAACTAACAATAGCGATCGGGAAAATTAGACATCAAAGATTATAAAATAATATTACAGATCCCAATAACACAGCAGCTTATAAACGACAACCTGCGTATATAAAAATACAACCTGAATATATAGATATTGTCTCTTGAGTATATTGCTTTAATCTAAGCAGTCCTTACTGGTTATACTTTTGGCAAAGTCAATAAAAGTTTTGGTGTTCTTTTGCCCAAGAAGGGAGACAGAGCGCATTCCTTTGGAGGGGAAGAATGAAAAGGAAAGGTCTTTAGGTCATGGGAAGGTCCTTTTCAGATGGGTCTGTCCAATTTCAAACCATAAAAATGTCTTTCTTTGTTGATCAAATCGTTGAATTACTGCGTTAACAGATCAGGAGATACCAGGGAGGGTCTGTGTTGGATCCTGTCAAGGTGCACGCAATGTCTTTTGTACTATTGCTTATTCAACTTTATTTATGAGAAGTCGGTTCAGGGACAAAACTGAAGGTTCCATCCTTTAAAGACGTCCAGATGTTCTTTTCCTCAAATTTATCCTTGTTTTATGGATCTCGTGAGATGTGAGGGAGAACAGGACAGGATGCTGATCTAGACAATTGGGCGTCGTATCGGTCAGTCGTTAATTTTATAATCACAACGTGGAAGACAGGCTCCGTCAATTCAAGGAATGTGTTGTCCTGTTAGGCTGGGTGTGTGTGACGGACTTTTTTGGCTCTAAAGTTCTACATTAATGATGGATGCTGTAGAGGTGATTGATGATTGTAGTGATGATTGGAATAGATAGATTGACTTATTGTTGATGGATTGGTTCACTTTCAGAATAAAAATTCCTGATAATGTACTCACCCCCATGTCATCCAAGATGTTCATGTCTTTCTTTTTTCAGTCACAAAGAAATTAACGTTTTTGAGGAAAACATTCCAGGATTTTTCTCCATATAATGGACTTCGATGGGCATCAGTGGATTGAAGGTCCAAATTGCAGTTTCAGTGCAGCTTTAAAGGGCTCCACACAATCCCAGCCGATGAATAAGGGTCTTATCTAGCGAAATGATCGGTCATTTCTAAAAATAAAAATACATATACTTTTTTGTCTTGCACTTGCACATGTGGTTATTTCTTCGTCTGTTTACTCCGGTTCAAAGAGGTAGCATAGAGTGAAAGACTCCATCTCCTTTCCTTCTCCAACTTTAAAATCGTCCGACATCATTTTTTTACCTTTTTTTTTGTAAAGGGCGTTTGACTTTCTTTGCACATTCACTTTATAAACACTGGGTTGGTACTTCCACCTACGTCACCCTTTCCAATGTGATAATGAAATGCGTGAAGTCGAGCTAGTGCAAGATGAGCATTAGTGGTTAAAAGTATACACATTCTTTTTTTTTTTCTTTTTTTTTTTAGAAAATGACCAATCGTTTTGCTAGATAAGACCCTCATTCATCGGCTGGGATCATGTGGAGCCCTTTGAAGCTGCGTTGAGACTGCATTTTGGACCTTCAACCTGTTGATCCCCATTGAAGTCCAATATGTGGAGAAAATCCTGGAATGCTTTCCTCAAAAACCTTCATTTCTTTTCAACCGAAGACAGACATGAACATCTTGGATGACATGGAGGTGAGTAAATTACCAGGAAATTTTTATTCTGGATGTGAACTAATCTTTTAAACACTGCTACCATATTCTCCCCATAGCAGAAATGGCTCATTTCTACCATCATGTGGTATCTACACACCTAGCCCTATATGGATGGATGATTTTTGAATGTTCTGTACAAGTGTGCGTAGTGTCTGTACTGTTTCGTAGCAATCATTTGTCTTCATTCATGGAAAAATGTTAGTGCCCTTTTCTCATGAAGTTAAGAGTATGATTTGGGTCTGCTAAAAAGGGCAAAAGAAGCATAATAAGGGGGAAGAAGAAACCACAGAATGAGACGTTTTCATTATAGAGCCTCGGGACTCGCCCCAGCTTGGGTCCTATCGCCATGGCAACACATTTTGTCAGTCTGCAATGCTCTCTTAGATATGTAAACACACTAAAGTACAATTAAATCACCTTCTGTAATTAAGTTAAGGATCAAATGATTAACTGTTGAATCAGATCCACCAGGAAAGAAAAGTTCTGCACATGCGTGACTCAATTGCTAAAAACAGAATACTGACAAATGTTGTGGTGCACTCTCACAGACACACACACACACACACACACTCCATGATGACTCACTGTCAGGCAGCTATTGTGGAGCTATAATTGTCTTTACCTGTCCATTTTTAGCTTCTGCAGCAGATTATGTAACTGCATAGAGAAGAGGAAAAGAGAGGAGGAGGACAGAGAGAAAGGAATGGAATGCTAATTGAAGGGTTGAATTCATTGCAGTGTTAAGCGAACGAATTCAGTACTGAACCTGGGTTTGTTTATGTACCTAATTGTCAGCGTTTGTGCATGCTCATGCATTCAGGTGTATATTGCCTTTACATATCATAACATTTCATTTTACACTCTAAAGAAAAGAGTTCAGATTGTTGTTGCAGTATTTTTATTTTATACAAACTTCTTGTTCTTTTTTAATAAAGTGGAAAGGAAGTCAGTGAAAGGAAGTGCTTAACCTTCAGAAAACCTTAATTGTCAGTCTCAGGAGGTCAAACCAAATATTATATGAGCTGTTTTATTTTCTATTAATTTTATGAGGTTTGCCATGTAAGTAGTTTAGAATTAAATAAAAATTAAAATTACAAATATACAGACAGACGTCACTTTGTATACAAATATATAAAAATTCATTGTTTTCATATAGAGATTACCTAGCTAAATATATTATTAAAGCACAATTTGCTTTAAATTTAATTTCTGAAAAGTTTATTATTTCACTATTCTTTTTTTTCCCAATAAATTTGGTTACAGTTTTAAAGGATGAGCTGTTGACGATTATGGTCAACATAATTTGTCAAAACATGGAAAATGGAATGAAATTATTTGCTCATCTTACCACCATTTTACTTTATTTATTTACTGTATTTGACATTTTGTATACTGACATTTTATTTCTAGACAGTTTTAAGAAAATAGTTAAATATGTAGGTTTTATATATGAAATTTGTTCATTTAAATTTTTTAATTCCAATTAATTGAATATCGAGAGGACTTGTTCTCAGAGAAAAGGGGGATCGGGTGCTTGATGCCTGATGAAAAACAGCATTGGACACCATATGGGTGTACCATATTCATGGAAAGTGCCATTTGAGTCCAGATAGCTGTTGCTTTTAAGCTGTTGGTAATCTTTCAAGCAAATTCTTCCACATTTTCTCCTTAGAAGTTTAGTCTAGTGAAAGTCTCCAAAACTTTCAAAAGACTTTTTTGATACCCTTATGTCTCATGTCTTCAGCTGTCACAGTGCGGGTGATTATGCTGAAACTAGCCCCGTTGCTGGTATTAGTTTATTTGAATACTAAGATCCAAAAAGAGACAGATCACTGCCTGCAGGAAGTGGTGTCCCATACCTGTTCAGGGTCTCGACTCGATAGTGACAAACACACACACAAACACAAAGGCAGAAAGGCGCACACAAACACCACAGACTAGACAGCAGCAGCTTTCCATGCTGTGAGCTCAGTCCTTATCACTACCTGCAGGCTCGGGGCTGAGAGATGGAGTGAGGGAGACAAAGACAGACACAGAGACAGGAAAGAGGTATGCATGACAGTCAGCAGAACAGGAATTGAAAAAACTAGTTTGACTTCAAGCAGAGGCCATGTCAGCAGACTGAAAGCATTTCATCTCCACAGAGAGAGAGAGAGAGAGAGAGAGACAGCAGAATGGAAGAAGGTTAGAGACACAAGGAATGCTAATGTGTCATTAATTTTTGCTTAAGTTTTGTATTCACAGATGGTCAGCAGGAGATTTCATAAAATGAATTCTTCTGTTTTTATATCAGATGTTAGGATGGATACGTACTGTACATACACACATGTATCCATGAACCTGCCCACCGGCCTAAAAAGCCATAAATATTTTTACTATGCTTGTACTTCTTGTAATCTTATTTTATTGACTATAACTCTAATTACACTTTTTAATAACAATTTTGTATTTTTATGTATTTTTGAATAATAGTCGTATTTATTTTGCACTGTTTCTTATTTACTGTTCTTACTGTATTTATCCAAAGATAAGCTGCTTTGGCAACTGATTTGGCAGTTTAAACATACTGTTATTTGTTACACCGGTAAGGCTTGCTAAAACTGAGCAGCAGATTGTGAAAGAGAGGTTTACGTCCCAAGTTCAAGCACAGTTCAGTATGTATTTATAACAGAACATATTTTAAATGCAGTGGGAAGTCACCTCCCACTCTAGACATCTCTTCTGAATTGTGCCTTGCGCACTGACACACTGACTGCAGCATTTCTGCTGAACAGCTCTTCTCATCCTCAAAGCACTTCAGCTTTTCTGGTCACACTGCATGCCATGGCCAAGAAAAGTAAGGTGATTTTTCAGAGTCACATGGTGCTGTCAAGTATGCGTATTTGATTTTTACAGTATCCATAAAAATGGGTAACAGAGCTTGTGCATGTCTGTATAGGATTTTTTATTTCATGTCATTATGCCTTGTTATTTTCATGTATGTGTGGATTGAGTTGCATTATGGCTTTTGTGGTTTTGGTTGGTGTGAGGGTTGTGTATCTGAATGTAAAGACATATTTCATAATAACTATATATATCTCAATATAGTTATTTTTGCTTTTAATAAGGTTTTTATGATTTCATAATTTTTGATTTCACAGAGTTTTCATCATTCTTGTCACCAGTGTCAGTATCACAACAAAAAAATAACAGAAGCTTCAAAAAAGAAGAGAAAATCTTAAACTCACTGAAGATAAGTAAACAGTCAGTGATGAAATAAGAATAAGAAAATAATTATAAGCAATAGGAGAAAAAAACTACAATAATTGAAAAAAAAATCAACATGCGTTGTATAAATTAATCAAAAACACTGCATAGTCTTCACTGTGTAATATATATCTTCTTATTAAAGTTACAAAAGTGATTTAGTCAAGAGTTGTTTGATTAAAATGAATGACAGACAGCAGGAATATTAGACTGCTGTCACTTTAAGACCGAACATCCAATATACTGTTACACGTGTTTTCTTTCTCAGCTGTTTACTTTCACTTAAGTCCTAAATGACTGTTTATGAGGATACTTGAAAAAACGGGCATTTTAATACATTTCCAGTAAGTATGTGTATTTAACTGTTCAAGGTTAATAAAGCAACAAAAATACTCACACCCTCTATGAGCAGCGGATTCATGTGCACTCAGAAACAGTCTCACAGACAGCACACACATATAACACTGTTGTTTGCATTTCAATGGCTAAAAATCACTTATTTTAAACCGCAGTGCTTAAAAATGTGTGAAAACAATAAATTTTCGTCACCGTGGTGCATAGCAACATGACCTGAGTGCATAACCGCGATAAAGACAACAGTCCAAAATCTCTACCGGTAGACAAATTTCTACCAGTTAATCGTGTCTACCAGTATATCGCTCACCCCTAACATAGATTTAAAATGAATTGATTTCGAAGACACTCAAAGAAATGAAAAGCACTTTTGGAAAAGACTTTTCCGTTGTTACAAAAATATATGTATTTCAAATAAATGCTGTTCTTTTGAACTTTGTTTATTAAAGAATCCTGAAAATAGTATCACAGTTTGCCATCACAAGAATAAATGACATTTTAAAACGTATTCAGTATAATTTTGAATTAATATTTCACAATATTGCTGTATTTTTCAAGTATCAGATAAATGCAGCCTTGGTGAGCATAAGAGACCTCTTTCAAATACATAAGACGGATGGATGGATACAATGTGCTACACAGTTTTTACACACAAATATGTGTGTATGCACAACTAGTAAATGGGACTCAGTCTGTGTTAATGTGTCAGTCTGGGAGGAAACAGCATGTACTGATTAGGTCCCCAGTAACACATCATTTTCCTCATGATCAGTATTGTGCAAAACCGCAGTTATAGTCAGCAAAGGAGAAAGCGCCGAACAGACTAGAGTCGAACTATGCCTTCTATTGCCTTGTATTGAGTTCACGGCCGTCTCCGGTTGATTCATCTACCTGTAAAACACAACCTTCAGAAAGGTACAAAACTGGCAGATGCTGCTTTTCCTTGAATTCACACCTGTTCCCGCCGTGTGTTGAGTGATTTGCCACCGGGAAGCCGGCAGAAAGCTCATTAAATGAGATGGTTTGGAGATGTACATGCTCTTGCGCTTCGATTTATGGAGACCTGCGATTTGAGGAGCGCTGAGGTAGCCATATGCTGAGACACTGATACTCCCGTATGTTGAAATGTCATTAAAGCTACATCCCTGCCAATTATACAGCATTTCCCCGCTCCATCCGGCCGATACGAATTATGACCCAGACCGACGCAGGTGAGACTATAACACCCATAAATGTGGCACTCACACTCAGAGCCATATTGAAAATGATTGTTCTCACACCACAGGCCATGACCACATCGCCCTGTGCATTGGCCGCAACCAGACCCAAGCGGGCC
Source organism: Tor tambroides (assembly GCA_021397915.2). Classification (NCBI taxonomy): domain Eukaryota; kingdom Metazoa; phylum Chordata; class Actinopteri; order Cypriniformes; family Cyprinidae; genus Tor; species Tor tambroides. Next base: position 12,615 of record JAFVLL020016931.1, read on the forward strand.
ATTATCTCTGTGGGTCATGGCTGGAACCATAAATTGGTTACTTAAACCTCTGGACTACAGAGGTGTATGTGATCCTGTAACACTGGCCACTGCTAGGTGCTAATCTTCAGGGATAATAGCAGCCTGTGTGTTGGTGTCAGGCCTTAAATGTGAAGTTCTGCAGTCAAACTCTCATTAGAAGTGCTGAGGTTTGCTGGTGTTTGTAAGAGCTCTTAAGGCTTTTGTTAGTCCTCTTTATTGTACATGAGAGGTTGCTTGCTAATAACCAAGTGCACTCTGAATTAGCAAGCAGGCCCGCCTGATCAATTTTCATTTAACTCAAATTAGTCATTTCAACTTAATTGTTTATTTGTGTAGGAAATCAAAAGTGTTTGGCAGTGAGGCAAAGAGCACAATTACCTGGAGAAATAAATGATTGTTATTAGATAACGCTATTTAATGATTGTGTTAGATTGATTCTTCAGTTGACTGCTTCCTAAATTGCTCTTTTGGGTAACTGAATATTGAATGGTCAGATCTTTATTCCTTTTTCCCAGAAACATATTTTGCTCTGGAATCGTACTTACACAACATTTACTTCATCTTGATATTAGCATTGAGTGATGTGGCATTTATGAGGGAAGCTAAAACAGACATTGATTGATGTGGGCAAAAGGTTTTTGTTTACGTGTTCAGAGCCCTCGAGTTGAGCCAAATTTCAAAAACATTTGAGGTGCCTTGGACGTGTTTTCCAACTTTTTTCGCTTTGAATTTTTTCCTCAAAGGATTTTGCTGAGTGTATACAGTGTGTGTGGAGCGTGTGACTGTGAAACGTGTGTGTGTGTGTGTGTGTGTGTGTGTGTGTGTGTGTGTGTGTGTGTGTGTGTGTGCGCAGGTTTAGCCCTCTGCACAGCTGCTCTTTGAAGCTCTGCTGCTGTAAGGCTCCTCTCAAACGCCGTCATTAAGACCAGTCCTGTGACAGTGAAGGAGACCCTTTCTCTGACCCTACCCTCTCATTAATGTGTGTGTGTGTGTGTGTGTGTGTGTGTGTGTGTGTGTGTGTGTGTGCACAGGTGGGTAGGATGTTCTCTTTCCTAGTGCAAGGACAATCTACAAGTGTGTTCATGGTTGCACAATCTATTGCACCAGAATGTTTATCAGCCAAAATTTATTTCTTTACTTCTTTACTATATATGTAAGGAATAATTGACGACGGGCCGTTGAATTATTAGAAAAATAATGCACACGTTACACCTCGGGTGTGCATTATTTTTCTAATAATTCAACGGCCCGGAGTCAATTATTCCGCTTACACTATGGTTACCACACCTCAACACATCGATCAGATGATATATTTCAAGGGATTTGTCCAGTTTTTCTACTTAAATCGCTATTGTGAGTAGGATTATTTCTTCCGCATCTCATCCATCACCTCCATTGCTAATTCCAAAACGTCATTTCAGACCTAGTAACTGAGGCTTGAGCCATTGATAACAGACAAATGCAGCTAATAATTAAGTTATGAGAGAGAGAGAGAGAGAGAGAGAGAGAGAGATTGAGCGTGTGTGAATTAGTCTAACGTTACTTCTCTGAGTCTGTCTCTCAAAAGTGTTCGGCAGCAGCGTCCCTACTAGTGAAACTTTAAGTTCATTAGCGCGTATGTTCCATGTGTGTAACTGTTAAACTGTGTGTGTGTGTCTGTAAGGGAGAGAGAGTGGGAGAAATAGAGTATGTGCTTTACGTACATAATAAAACATAATTTTGTGGCAAAACATGGAACTGATCTGTCGTTTTTTATCTCATTGCTTACTATATTTATGTATTTGGCCAGTGTTGTTGTGGGTTTTGGTTATTTTGCTGTTATAAGACCTTTTGAAATAACCAAAATCATTTGGCGAAGTGATATAGAACTGTAATGCGGTCAAGAGCTGCCCGGAACTATGTTCGCCGTGCGTTTCCCTGAAAATAATTGCACACCTTAGAACGTTCGTCAGCCAATCAGATTCAAGCATTCAACGGCCCCATAGTATAAATATATATATATATATATATATATATATATATTTAAAAATAAGGTGGATTGAATGTTATTATTTGCCATAATGTTATCAGCTCATTGTTTCATCCAGAGTTATAATATTGTGCATCCCTAGATATACTTTGATTCTTCCAAATATTATAGAATATTCCCAACTGCTCCCAACTGCTCAGACATTGTGTGCTCCCTCATCATAGATTTTGGAAAAGTGCTCCCAGATCCCCAAATCCCTGTACTTACTTTACAGAGTTATTGTTAATAACTCTGTTTTATTAACTCTGGTGGTATGTGTTTGTATCCCAGGAGAACTTGTGGCTGGACAGTGTATCTCTGCTTATCAAAGATTCATTTGAAGGGGAGATGCTGATGATTGACAACCTCTCTGGCTCCGTCTTCCATCATTACTCCTCTCCACCCGTCTGCAAAGACTGCAGGACTCATCCGCAAGAGGTACACTGGAGCTGTGTCAGTGGTTGCTAATGCACTCTTGAGTTTAAGAACTCTAATCTTAAAAACTAACCTACTATGCATCCAAATCTTCACGCTTGAATAGAGAATGTCTTTAAATTCACTTTCAACTTAGCAAACATGATGCAATTTGAATTTAAAGATATAAAATTAGAATTAATTGAAATTTTTAGATGGTTAATTTTTATCTTGAAACCTGTATAAAAAGCATTGAAGTTAGGTAGGATGGGTAGATAGATGACTGCTGAATTTTATAATTACAATTATTTTATTAATCAAAAGTATTTCCATCACCCTTTTTTTATGCACATTTTGAAATATCGCATCAGAAACGAGTGATGGAAACACCAAATTTCGAAGAAAAATCCCTTAATTCTCAAAAAAGTTTTTACACTCACTTGAGGTGGTTTTTGACTTGTGTGAAAAAGGGTTAATGCATATAATGGCAGATGGAAATGCACCCTTGCGCATCAAAAAAGTCATGTGACTTGCGCTATGGGACCCATCTCGTTCCACAGCATCTTAAATGTTGTTATGGTCATTCTGAAATGCCCGAGAAAAGTCTGTCGTCAAAGTATTTCTGTATAATTGCCTCTCAAAACTGCCTTACACGACTGCATTCCCAAACAGCATGCATCCACATCCGAAAGCATTGATCACATTTGTTTTATTTCATCTGCTCACTCTGAGGTGCAAGTAATATATTTTATATGAAAATAATTATATTCAATGTCTCCTCCTACTTAGTGATATATAGTGCCAGTTTATCAGGAAGTGACCATTTTGTTCTCTTTGACTCATTGGATGGAAACGGTGCAGCTTATTCACAAATGTTTTATGTGTTATTCCAATTTTGTGCACAAGTTAAATTCGCAACTTTGGATGGAAAACCATCTAAAGAATCCTGAGAAAAAAATCATAATTGAGCACAAAATCAGCATATTAGAATGATTTCTGAAGGATCATGTGACACTGAACACTGGAATAATGTCTGCTGAAAATTCAGCTTTGCATCATAAGAAATGTTTTTTTTTTTTTTTTACATATATTTCAGTAGAAAACATTTATATTAACAATACTGTTTTTGTGGTTTTTTTATCAAAGATAGATAGATAGATAGATAGATAGATAGAGCATAATTTAATGTACGCACACAAAATCTCTCAATGCTTGTGTCCCATCACAGTGACGGACAGGACAGGAGTAGTTCAGGAAAGAAGTAATTCAAGCCATAAACTCCACACCTGTCATCCCGCCATTCTGCCAGGCTGCCAACAATGTCAGTCCATCAGTCTGTTTCCACTCTCCTGTCTCTGCTCTCCATACATCTCTGATTTGCAAGCTCTTCTTTCCCACTCACTCTGTTTGACTCTAAACGTCTCTCTTCTTGAATTATCCAAATTTCGTCTTTGGAAAGTCATCCTCATGTTGTCAGACATAAACCATGCTGTCCATAACAATTCAAAGTCTCCTTTGACAGTTTCATCACTCAAACTCAGTTCAACACTCTGCAAACTCCACAAAGCCATCAGACTGGCGTATAGTAAAAGTCTACAGAAATTCAAGTAGTGGGGAAGGATTTTAATGATTAAAAACCCTCTCAATTCTCATTCTTATAAATTCTTGCCCACAGCAGATCCACATGGCTGAACTGGAGCAGGCGTCTCTGAGGTCGGAGCAGCTCTCAGATAAGTCATCCTCACCAGCACTGCCTGATGACCTCAGCCTGGACGAGCAGAGCGTGTACCAGATGGCTGCCAAAGAGGGCAAGGTGAACTTTCTCTCAGAAAAATAATTTTGTCATTTTGAATTTTTCACCCCCACAATTATCTTAGTAGCTACACTTTGAAATGTTTGAAAATCTGTTTAAACGTATGCATTCATCAGGAATCTTGCTGATATCTGTATTTATTATTGATGATTATTGATAATTACTTTCAAGCTGTGGCCAATAACTAATAAATAGCTAATATTGAAATACTGTACTGTTTTGTCTAAGTTGATCAGAAATAGGGCTGTGACGGTCGCCATAACAACCGCATCACAGCGGTGGTTGATTGCCACCGGCGGTAATGTGTGTGACGTCACACACTCTATAACAAGCATAAAATACAAAGTTTTGTATACAAGTGCAATAATAGTAACAGTTGCAATAGAATTCGGTATTTATAGCATATACCATTTAGCTGTAAATTGTTTTATTTAGACTGTTAATTCACAAAATTCACAAATTACCTCAAACGCCATGGCATTTCATTAACACCGTGTCTACACTGGATGCGAGAGGCGTTGCGCGGCACAACAAAATACCAGAACACAATACATTATAATCAATACATTAAATGTGCCCGCATTTATTTATTTTTTGTTTCAAAGTTATATATATATATATATATATATAAACACCGCGTCACCACCGGTAGTTGGTCCATTACCACCGCGGTGGAAAAAATCTGCCACCGTCACAGCCCTAATCAGAAATAAACAACACTCTTTTGAGATATATACACTACCATTTAAACGTCTGAAGTCAGATGATTTTTTTTATGATTTTGAAAGAAGTCGCTCACCAAATCTACATTTGTTTTGTGCAAAATACAGTAACACTGTGAAATGGTATTACAATTTAAAATAACTTGTTTTATTCAATATTTGAATATAGTTTAAAATGTAATTTATTACTGTGATGGGAAAGCTGAATTCTTATTATTAACATGGTTGAAAACACTGCAGCTTAATATTTTTGTGGAAACCATGATACTTTTAGGATTCTTTGATATAGGTTCAAAAGAACATAATTTATATGAAACAGAAATAAATGTTGAATTATTTGTGTGTTTTTAAGAGATAGCATTTGAAGTTGGTATAGTTTTGATGTATTTTTTTTCATGCCCTTATTAGTGATTTACGCTCAGTAACAGATGAAAACTCTACCCCCTGGAAATGATTTACCTCCATCTGATATATAAACTGCTGTAATCCCTTACATCCCAAACAACGATCCTTTAATTATATATAATCAGTGAGAATGACCACAGACTCACACTAATTAGATGGAAGAAATCAAATAACTATAAGCTGTTAGTCTAAATCCTGCAATCTCATGGGGCATGTAGCTCTGCTGCTCAACCAGTGTAATTCTTCGGTGGACTTAATCATCTCTAGCTATTTGTTAGAGAAACCCCATAAAGGACAGTACTGTATGTGGGGCAGATGGCTCAGATTATCTAGCAGAGTTTAATTGTTCCTTAATCTATTTTACTGTTATAGAGGGAAGCCCTGAATGCAGGGAGCCTAAAAGTGTTTAGTTTACCAAGAAAAGAGCAGAGAAAAGAGACCTGAAAGTCTCCCCAGAATCCTGAAGACTCATGCTAATGTTTCTGCCCAGGAGAGGGGCTGTAATGAGTGCCTAAACACTGAAGAACCTGGAGGGAGAGGTCACAGCAGGTTACGGCAACCCTCTCGGTTTCACAGCTCTGGGACAGAGGATGGGGCGGCAGTGAATGGAGGCTGTTCTCAAAATCCACATCACAACACACCTGCTCGTCACAGCATAGGTAATGCGGCAGGTCCACAGAACAAAGCAAGAAACCATTGTGCAAAGTTCAGAATTGAAAAATTGTCTCCCTTTCTAAATAAGATTTTAAATTTGAATTGAACACTAGAAAAACAGTTGACCTAACTTGAAAAAGGCAACCTATTACATTAAATTCAATAAGTTAACTAACAACTGAAAACTTTGAAAAGACTGTTTAGCATTTAACAATGCAGTGAGCTACAAACCTTGTTGTTTAAATATTATATTGACTTAGCATGGGCATTATTTGCCTCTTAAAACTTGAGGCAAACATATTACACATATATCTCACAAACGTCAACAAATTAAATTAATTCAGTGAAAATATGAACTCTGAACCATATGACAGCTAACAGTGGCAACAGATTTTAAATTATATAGAATTTTAAATATATACTTTCAATATTTTCAAAATTTAAAAAAGACATTAAAAATATTGTAAATTTTAAATAAATTTTAAATTAAATTAACAAAGTAAAATAAATTAAGCCAATGGCATTTTTTAATAATAGTTGCCACATAATTATTTCAAGCTGCAGAGCATGCTGGGAACTTGCAAAACACTGTTCAGTGTGACTCAATTTGGAAAGTTAGAACAACATTTGGACAGGTTTTGAACAAATACTTGAGTGTTATTCTACTTCCTTAAATTCAAACTCAAATCTGCATCCTGTTTGCTACCTCAATTTAAACTGAATTCAAATTCAGTAACTGAATTTGTGTGCAGGTGGAGTTCCCTGTAGCAGCAGTAATCAGGAGTACCCAGGGGTTTCTGGAGCTTCAAGCCGCTCTACCACTCCCATCCGTCTCCCTGCTGAATTCTTCCACCCAGCTGCCGCGGCCCTCCCCGCACCCCCCAAAGGCCGACTGGGACACAAACCAAGAGGGCTTCGGCTAACTTCCCCAGCCTCATGGGCATCCCTTCGCTCTCCTGGAGCAAACACCAGGCTGCTCACCACACAGGTTTGATCTTACACACGTGTACAGCATATGCATTGCGTGTGGTTATCAAGTCATTGCTAAAAACTGGACCTCTCTGCCCTCAGTATCCATCTCACAGTGACTCCTCACTGGCTACGGGCAGCTCAGAGAGCAGCCTACCGACCACCGTGGAAGAAGGGCTCAGTTTCATCGTATCCACCACCCAGCCACTGCTGGACACACTCCTCGACGATCGCGCCAGCCTCTCCACGGAGACCCTGAGACCCAGTCCTCCAGCCTCCCAGAACCTCCAAACTACAAGGGGACACCAGCGCAGCAAGAGCAGCTGTGAAACGGACATCAGCCAAGGCTCCGATGAGGATGTAGGGATGGTACGGTGCGGTTCTAACCAGACATGCGACAGCCAGCAGCTCTCAGAGACGCCGAGCAGCCTGTCACTCACATCGCTGCTTCTGTCAAGCTCTCTAGCGCCCACGTCTGTGAAAAAGTGCAACAGCACGGGCAGCTTAGACCAGGGGACTCTCACAACCCAAGAAAAGGTGTTCATAAAAGAGCCACAGGGTAAAATCACCAGCCCCTGGAAAGAAAGTAAAGAAACAAGAAGAGAAAGTCAGTCGGAGGCAGCACAAGGCAAAGACGGGGAAAGTACAAGCCAAATAACAATTGTGGGCTCCAGGAGAAATAGATGAAACTTTACCTAGTGTTAGTTATTTCTAAGGCCCACTACTCAATCTCTGTTATTTTCAGGGAGCAGTTTGACATGTGGCATTCCATCTCGAAGTCTTTCTCTCTCTATCTCCCTGTTTTCATTTGTGACCTGTTACCATTTTGTATTTGCTTGTGGTAAACGTCCAACAGGACTGTAGAGAGACCTGAGAGCAGTTTGGCCCCTTAGAGCATGACAAGACAGAAGGGGACCGTTCAAACAGCTGCCTGAACAATCAGGTCAGGAGATGACATACAGTACAGGCAAAGCTTTCCATATGCTGGAATGCTGGGAGTTTTCTTAAAAGTTAGTTAAAAAGGAAAAAAAAAAAAAGATAAACCGAAAAGTATATATAGAGGAACTGAAAAGATACAGTAAAAATACAGTAAAAGAGATTTCTTCTCTAAAAGAGGGCATGTTGTTTTTAATGATTTAATGCAGTTACATTACAATGAAGATTTTAGGATTTTAACTCTTTCAGTATACACATGCATTTTACAGTTTTTTTTTTTTTGTTCGTTTGTCATTTTGTTTGTTTGTATTTGTGTGTTTCTACATCCTTGAGGAGAGAGAACAGTATTCCTCACTCGACCCGAAGCAGAGCATTTGTTTTGGAGAGTGACTGATTTTAATGAGAGGAAGTCAGACATCTGTCTATCTATTTATCTATCTATGAGTCGGTCTATAATTTTATTTATTTATTTATTCAGATTAATTTATATATTTATTTATTCGGGTGTATTGTTTATATATTTAATTAAAGGGCAAATGTAGAAATATGAAATCTCCTACCTTTTGCATTAGGAGATGAAGAAAACATGGACAAAGAACAGTCCTCTGCATGACGGAGTCTCTTTACAAAGAAGTTCAATGTAACAACTACTGAAGATGTCAATGCTGGAAGAAAGCAGTGAGGTTTTTACTCAGATATTTTTTTATTGATATGCTCTGGATCAAGGAATAGGTGACGCGCATTGTTGTGGTCACTTTTCTCCTCCCCACAGCCCAAAAACATTTCTCTATGTGACTTTATTCCCTGCAAGTGGCTTCCATTTTTATAATTTTGATTAGGTGGAGGGGACTTTTTGTATGCTCGGGTAAAAAGAACCAAGCGAACAAAAAAAAAAAAAAAAGGAAGAAAAATGGATAGAAAAAAAAAACATCCTAAGGATTTTAGACTGTGGATTACATGAACTCTTGGATGCTGAATACAGCCAGACACAAAGGATGATGAACAGGCCATGGGATTTAAACGCTTCAAGAATCCTGGAGCTTCTGCTTTATTTTGATCCTCGGATGGCATGTCAGATGAGGAAAACACAAGACGGTGATATTTAGCTTTCATTTTGACAAAACTAGGTTGATTGGATTTGCAACTGAATCAATTATTTATACATGAATTTCCTTTAGCATGGTTACTGGACTGCAGTAGGACACCTCTGATTTATTATTCCTCCTCTTTGAAAAAAAAATGCACTCGTTTGCTGTTTATTTCATTTAGCTTAGACTTGGTCACTGTATTCGTGTTCAAATGGAGTAACTCTAGGTATGACACTCCAAATATCTCCAAATATCTTAGTTTAGTCTGCCGTAGTGTTTAGCACCCCTGATGTTTTTTTTTTTCTTTTAGAATATTCAGGTGAATATCACATGTAGACTTGACCTGTTGATGAACTTCATTGTCATTTGATTGGTAGTGACTGTCCATCCATGATGTCGACGGGGTCTCTGTACATTACGTCAGTTGTGTTGTGGTTTAGCCAGGACCTAAGTGCGTTATTGTCATTTCATTCATGGAGCCACTGTTTTGAAATGAGGAACACCGAAGTATTAAAGTTTAATCAACAAAACACAATAACAAAGGGCTTACTTGGTTTCCAAGGTGTTCTTGGATCTCACAATTTTTGCTAATAGTGCGCAAGGCTTCAAAGGTTAGTCTGACACTACAGCAATAAAGAGTAGCTTTGTGTGCCCCAAATATACATAATGATGTCAACGTCTTTTTGTTTCCTTTTCAAGTAGATTATTTACCCTTGTTTACTAAGTAACAATACCTGCACGACGTGAGGGCTGATCACATTACATAACCGTTCGAGCGTTGAGAATAGATGGGTTGCCAATGGTTCAGATGAACAAATGAAGTCATTTCGAACTCAGGGCCTTGGAAAATACCACTACTGAGACAGATGGCTGGAAAAAGGAGGACTGTATGTTAAATGTTAATGTTCATCTGATTTGACTTTGCATTTAATGCTCTAATAAGCTTGCGTCAGTGCATCGCCATTATAGCAGGATATGAGTGGAGTCCAGTTTTAATAAAGTAACAGGTGAACTGAAAGCTAATTCATAGCCATCTCTGTATAGTTTGAAAGTGTATGTAGCTTAAAGAAAAATCTGACAATACATTTAAGGACGGATGCATATATTATGTGTATGTACGTGTGGTGTTAAATGGTCTGGAGTGATGGGTGAGATTTTATACAAAACTCGATGTGTCTTGTCACTGGGTTGAACATATGTACATATCCTTTTATATATCAAATTGCATGTGTGCTATGACCAATGACAATGATACATGCATTTTAGAGCGGTTGAGGCTTAGGTTTTAATATTTTTCCCCTCACCCTGAGGTCTTCCTGAAACTCTGTTAATGTAAACTTAATTTCCTTTTGGTTTATTGATGAGACTACATTTCCCATGAGACAGCTGTGGTCACTTGCAATTTGGGTTTGAACTGTTCTCTGCTAGTTTAGATGTACAGTTCTGGTCCTCCAATCTGATTCAATGAGTGCTGATATATCACCTTTAGGACTACATTTTCACTGTTGGAATGACTCAGATTGTCCATGTGTGTGTGAGCGGTATGGAGTGGAAGTGAGATTTTGTTTTTTGTGAGCAGGGAGCGGGAAATGCAAAAAAAAAAAAAAAAAACCTGGAGTGGAGCTGAAAAAAATGGTTTGATTGCAGTGTTCTCTCTCAACTGACATCCTCTCTTCTGTTTTATGTTTGTTGGCTGGCAACAAAAACAATACAAAAACAAACAAACTCTTGATTTTAAAGGAATAGTTCACCCAAAAATGAAAGTACTGTCATCAGTTACTTCTCATTTTAAATCTGTATGGCTTGCTTTCTTCTGTGAAATACAAAAGAAGGTATTTTGAAAAATACCTCTTTCATGTTGACTCCGGAAGTAAAAAATCCCATTCATTATCTCCATAGGCAAAGTTGATTTTTAATGATTATAAACCTTTAAAAACAGACAAGCCTGCTGTGATCTGCTTTGTGCTATTTTGACTTACTTGTTTAATAATCGTGTTTAACAGCAGATTCTGTGATGAAAAACTATATTATCCATACTGTAATTCTGAAAAGAGACCACCCACTCACATTAAGTACTGTGACGTAATAGTCCCTACACTCTCAAACAACAACATATTGATGCCAATATGTGTATATACAGTACATGCATAATTTACGTAAAATGTTGTCTCTATATACAATCAACATTTAAGTCAATAGTTTTATATTTATCTGCTAATTAGATCATGTTATTCATAATGCTTTATGGGATTGTAGTTGTTTTCCTCACTAGAATCATTACACCTTTGTCTTTTTGTCCAATTTTCCAGTACTTTTTTTTTTTTGCTTTAAAATAAAGTTTGTCATGTTGTGATTTACCTCATAGCTGATTGGTTTGGTTCATGGCTTTTAACTCTATGCTTTAAAAATTCATATGGAAAAATGAATGGGAAAAATACTTCCAGAACCAAGGCTGTTGAAAAAGTGGACGCTTTTGCACTATATTGACTTTTAAAATATCTTGTTTTGTGAATGACAGTTGTTGTTTTTTTTTTCATTTTTTGGTCAACTTTGCCTTTAATTTGCTTTTGTGGTATTGCTTAATTTGCATCTTCATAAGTAAAATTCATTGGTTTTCCCCTCTAAAAGAAGCAATAAACTTCATGTAGCATGACCCTTGGGAAAATGAAGATGGAAAAAGACAGGAGAGGTTCTGACAGTAGACATGCTACTAGTGCTTTGGCATGCTTGTGTGGTCGGTCAAAAAGCTCTGAAGCAGAAACTCATGGGAGAAGTGTTGTTTCTCCACACCTAAACCATCTCTCCCCTCCAGCTATCTGTCCTTTGAATGTCAGCTGCTCTGCTGTTCCAAGTCCTGACCGCACGCTTGTAGGGCCGTGGTGTCACCAGCCTCGGGAATCTTGGGATGCGGGCTGTCACACCACTGTACAAATCAAGTCAAAATATTTTATTTTATCATGTGAAATGAAGGGATGATCTTTGGCTGAGCAGTAAATTGCCCTCTGAAAGGGTAGCGTTTCTGTAGCTGCAGTTTTTGTCTTTTACGTTTTGGCTTCTTACGTTTTAAGCTCTGGAGGTCGTATGCTTTATATTTGACTCATATGCGCTCTTACCTAATCATCACAGCTTTGGAGAGTGTCAGTTATACGTATGGAGAACCTCTGACATCAGTGTTTTATCTAGAGATTGAGTAATTGCTCTACCCATCTGACTGGAATAAAGTAAGCGCTAATCGCTAAAGAAGTCATACGGGTAAAATAAAGTGATCCTCCCACTTAATGACAAAAAATGATCTACCAATGACCAGGGCACCTCTAAGAGGACAATGGGATGGATACTCTTGTGGCATATTGCATGGCCTTGAATGTGTCATTTTCTGTACCATTCCACTTTTGAAATGAAAAGAAAGAAAAATGAAATGCATAAAGTTTCTTCTAAGGTGTTGTAATTTTGGACTAAGTTGCAGCTTGTTGTGAAATCTCAAGTGTAGCTCTGAGTAGGTGTGTTTGATTTTCTCTCTCTCTCTCTCTCTCTCTCTTCCTTCTCTCATTTGGTTTGTTTGGCAATCACTAAATCAAGGCACTAGCTCTCCATCATCACCGAGCACAGCACTTCACACACCTGAAATATGGTAGCCTACTCACACATACACATAAACAACAATTTCATCAAGGTGACACAAAGGAAATCGCTCCTGACATTCTGTTTGGATTCAGTTACTTAAGCTCCACCACATTTAGTGCCGATAAGAAAAAAAAAAAAAGAGGAACAAAAGAGATAAAAGACAAAAACACCATAAACATCCTGTGACAACAGGAACAAAGGCTGAGAGTTATCTGATGGGCCTGTCAATCTGCCTCATTAGAAGCAATCCTGATACCTGCACTCTACAGCAGTGCCTCTCAACTGGTGGCCTGCTGCATCTTAGTAGAAGGTAGCCTTGAGCATGAATCCATAGAATTCAAAATTTACAAACCAAGATTGTCAGTTTTCTACGCCATGTTAAATATTGTGCATATTATTAAGTTTATGCCAGTCATGGTAATACGTTTAATATTAATAAGTTTCAGTATTTGATTTTAACAAAATTCTTATTTTTGTACAATAAATGATATTTTAGTACTTTGGTGTTTGGTCTCCAAACACTCTTTTTTTTTCAAATACATTTTCCTATTTCCTATCCATTTGATTAGCCAAAATAAGTGGGTGCAGGATGAGTCATTAATATTTCCATAAGAGAAAGACCAAATTTTAGATGTGTATATCTGGAAAAAGTAAACTTTGTCAGTGTTTAGGAGCACACTAGCATACAGATGACCACAAAGCTAATAGAAAAGGACTAAAAGCCACAAAACTACATTTTGATTTAATGGAGTCTTTAATATTAGACTGCTCTGTAGACAGCTGTGTGTTAAGTTAAGTGAGAGGAGACAGACTTCTGGTACTTTTTCTGTTGTGTGTCTGCAGACATGCTTTGGCTCAGTTTATATTAGTAATAGATGAATTTGGAGCCTTTTTTTTTGTTTTATTCCCATCAGGCACAGGAAGTCTTCAAACTGAAGCTGTGCTTTTCTCTGTAGAGATTATATTACTATGCAGGATTTTGCATATAACATGAATTTGCTTGATTTTATATGCTTTCCTAGTCCTGAATCATACATTTATGTTAAAAAATGAGTGGTAATGTCCATTAATATTCATGTTTCTGAGAGCTTTGCTAATGTGAGTTCAGCTTCAGTTCATTGAATTCACTGGTTGATTTTGCCTATTATGTGTAAGTTTATGTATGTTTATTAGACAGCTGATGGCAATGATAATTCATTCATTTTCTCAGTGAATATGAATCCCCTTTTGATCCTGATTTAAAAATACAATCTATTAGAAAAAAAGACCAGTAGAAACTTTAGGAATTTTAAAATAAATTGCATATCCTGAATCGAGACCGCAGGTGTTTGGGTTGAAATCCTTGCCCCAGAACCCTACTTGGAAACAAGAGAGATCTTTTTGGGGGGCCTGAGACTGATGATGATTCTTATTTGCAATGACGGCATCATAATTTCTTGTTTGGGTGCGGCAGGCCTGCTACTGTCTGGGCTTGTCTGCGAGCGCTATGACAGGCTTATGAAGTGTCAAATCTTTGTTATTAAGTTTGCCCAGGCTCACCTTGCCTGTGATTGAATTATGGCCCAATAGTAGGCATGTAAATTAGGGGACCACTAAAATGTGCAGTTTATTGTTTCAGTGTTCATTTCAACAATTGAAATGAAAAATCCTTCAAACAGTGCACTGAAGATTTCACTAGACTTTAGTTGCTGCTTATGTTAAATAGTATGTTGCTGTTTTGATGCCAAAAAAAACAGGATCTTTAATTCTAACCTGATTAAAAGTCAGTTTTTATTGTTCTTATGGCTGCCATGTACAGGTGCATATCAATAAATTAGAATGTCATGGAAAAGTTCATTTATTTCAGTAATTCAACTCAAATTGTGAAACTCATGTATTAAATAAATTCAATGCACACAGA
>JAFVLL020016935.1:0-26800 GCA_021397915.2 Tor tambroides
GGACACTGCCTATGTCCCCGTAATTCAAAAGGCTTAAAAAACATACTAAATGGTGTTTTTTTTTTGAAAATCTAAAAATGCACAAAGTTTCCTGTGAGGGGTAGGTTTAGGTGTAGGGTTGGTGTAGGGCAATAGCACATACAGTTTGTACGGTATAAAAACCATTATGCCTATGGAGAGTCCCCGTAAACCACAAAACAAACATGTGTGTGTGTGTGTGTGTGTGTGTGTGTGTGTGTGTGTGTGTGTGTGTGTGTGTTTGGGCACAGCAAATACAGTTGGTTACATTCTGAAATAAAACACATTCTGTGTAGATTTCTCATTCTGTCAACAGACAAGGCATTTTCTGTATGCAGAACCACAAACAAGAGGAAGTTTTAATTGGCTCTAACAAACTTTCGTATTATTGAATCAAATAATTTTTTTCCAGTGTGTGTCAATTCTGTACAGGAGCAACGATCTCATTAACCTTCAATCATTCAAGTTTAAGTACCTTCATGCAAGAAATGTGTGAAAAAAGCATCAGATGAATTTTGCTACTCACAACGCTTAGAAAACTCATTATTTAGCATTGTAGAAGAAGAATGGGGGAAAAAATGTCCTTTTTGCCATTGAAAAAGTTACCTTTGAGAAGCTTGGGTGTTGGGTAGCTGGCAGAATGCTGTAATGTGGTTGTTAAGGCATAACTAGATAGATGCTATGGTATCTGGATGGATGCTAGGTAGTTACTTAATGGCCAAAGTATGGCCACAAGCAAGCTCAAAAAACTATTTAAACATAAAAACAGCAAATGTTTAGAAGATGCTGATGAAGTTGACTAGACACATTTAGAATTAAGAAAATATGCTTTCAGAATCTCTTTTTTATGATCTTCTCTATAGTCAGAGTATACACATGCTCTGTATTTCTGCATGTTTTTGCTTTTAATCAGCGTGTATGAGAGTTTGTGAGTCAGAAAGAGAAAGGCATTGCTGTAGCTTGAACATATGGTGATGCTTATTGCATTTGAAGGCTGAGAAGTCTTAAACAAATTAGACAAATCAATGATTGTGCCATGTGGCTTACATTCAAATTCATTTAGTTTTTTCCAAATGAGCTCCATAATGTCCTTGAATAAAAATGCTTGTACATATACTTGTGTATAGTACTTTAATAGCTTAACTCTCTTTTTTTAAAGGCCCTTTTAAAGTGATTCACAGACACATCAGTATTTATTTATTTGTTCGTTTGTTCGTTCATTCATTCATTCATTCATTCATTCACTCACTCACCCATTTACTCATTTATTAATTTATGCTGGGCAACGATTAATTGTGATTAATCAAATCCAAAATAAAAGTTTTTGGTAACACTTTAGAATAGGGATTACATGTTCACTACTAACTATGACTTTTCCCTCAATAAACTCCTAATTTCGAGGGGTGAGAACCAGGAGGGCGTAAGTGACATTTTTGGTGAAATGGAGATATGTACATCAAATGAAAGCTCTTAATGAGCTCTTTCTACTGGCAAAAGTACTGTCATCCATGAGTTTACAAATTTGTATTATAAACAACTGAAATCAGTACACAAAGTCAGATCAAACTATGGTAAATTTTTTTTGTTTTGGCTCTCCTGTAAAGTTGGTGAAATGTCACTTACGCCCTCCTGCTTCTCACCCCTCGATTTGCTGCTTATAGTTAGTAAGGTAGTAGTTAAGTTTAAGTGTGGTGTAGGATTAAAGGATCTAAAATATGGTCGTGCAGAATAAAGCATTAATATGTGGTTTATAAATACTAATAAACAGCAAATATGCTAGTAATATGCATGCTAATAAGCAACTAGTTAATAGAAGAATAGGTCCTTAAAACAAAGTGTTTCCAAGTTTTTGTTAATACAATATATGTGTGTGTACTGTATATATTTATTATGTATACATAAATACACATCTATCTATCTATCTATCTATCTATCTATCTATATGTCTATCTATCTATCTATCTATCTATCTAAAATGATTCTGGATTGAGCCACAAAAAAAAAAAAAAAAATCACTTATTGAAAAATATATGCAGTATAAAGTGCAAAGTGGTGTGCAATGCTGTGAAAAAACAGCATGGAATACTTTTTTGGATTTAAATATCAAATAGTTCTGAATTTGCATGCATGCAAAAATAAATGGATGGATGGATGGACGGATGGATGGATAGATAGACAGATAGATAGTCAAAAAAAAAAAAAAAAAAAAGATAAAAATCATTAATCAAATTGGTTTGTGATAAACCCAAAGAATCACAGCTCTATTCTCCTTCATATAGTCAAAGATACTTCAAGGATCATTTTGGATTTGAATCGTACCTAAAAATTCACACCTCCATCCCCTTCCCTTTCCACTCACACAATCGTTCTCTCTGTGACGCTATCTGCAACACTTTTCATGTGGAGGTCAAAGCGGTGAATGACGCTCGTGTTGAAAGGTGCATTGAAGCTCTGACGTGAATCACAGGAAAGGGCCTTAAGCGCTCCAAGAATAGATTTACAATTTTCCCTTCAATTTCAAAGTGTTTAGAACTTTGTTACTTTGAAATGAGAGTTATTTGAACTTAACAAGATTCAGGTACCTTTTTGAAAATCTCATTAAATGTAATTTAGCTGTCAGAGTTAAGGGGAGCCTTGAACAGGCCTCCTATAGTCAAGAGAAACAACACGGCTCACCTGCACGCCAATTAATGAAACAATTCAGGAGACGTTCATTTATCTCATCTGAAATAAGACCAAAGGGCTTCAAGGAGCTGGTATTTTTAGTCTTAATATAATTAGATGAATTAAAAGCTAATATGTTAAAAGTAATTTGATATGCCGTGACACTGGAGAAATGGAATATTAATGGAACAAAAATTGGACTGTGTGTAAATCAGACCAAATGTTTAAATGATTAGTTCACCCAAAAAGGATTAACCCCACTGTATCATATTTGATACGCTAATTTATAAGGTCTCTGAATGATCAACATGATCAAAACTTTGCTGAAAATCCTCTTATACACAATCTACAACATGCCTTCTGTCATCTGGTCGGTAGTTTTTTTATTAGCAAGAAAAAGGCCTTTTAGTATAATTCTAAAAATGTTCACGTTTACTTTTGCTTTGAAATCTTTACAGCTTTTTATAAAGTAAATGTGACTAATGCATATTGTTAGTGATATGTCAAGATAAACACTTACTTGACTGAAGCAACTTACCTTTACTTAATTATCCATACATATTTTTTTTTCAAATATGATAATCAGGCTGTTGAGGATCGTTTATTTATTTTTTTTTCATCTCTCAATCATCATTGTATTGTTGCATCATGTTTTGCTCTACCACAATAAAAACTGCAGAGCTTTGATAATAAAACTAAGCATTTAAATACCATCATATTAAGACATTATTTTGTGGTATAAAATAAATTATATTTATATGCATTTTATATAAGTAGCTTGTTATAAAGATCACATTGATTTACATTTCAAGCTTCAATTTTACTTCTTGGTCATATAAATATCAGCATCTGCAACAAATTGCATATTTTTGCTCAGCTTGGGCCTCTGAATAAAACTTTTTTTTTTTTTTTTCCTTCTTAAGTATAGCTATAATATTACGTCTGTGCCAAAAGCCTTGAAGGGAGTGTGCCGACATATAGCACCATTGCACTTCAGGCGTCCCAAGTTCGAGTCCCAGCTTGTGTACCTTTCCTGGTCCTGTTTCCCTTCTTTCTCCCCACTTCTCTTCCTGTCTACATACTGTCCTACCCTAATAAAAGCAAAAAAAAAAAAAAAAGGCCAAAAACAAATATTTTAAAAAATTATATAATACTATAAATATAGATATACTCAAATAAAAAAAAGAAGTCAACCGGTAGAGATTTTGGACTATCGTCTCAATCGCGGTTACATGCTCACGTGACGCTGCTGTGCTATGTGGTCACGAAAACGTATTGTTTGCATGCATTTTTTTAACATTGCAGTTTAACAACAAGCTTTTAAGCAACTGAAATGCAATCAGCAGCGAAAAATAACTTATTTTGCTGTATGCGCGCCCTATTTGAGTGCGCTGTCAGAGAGGCGCGCTCACAGAGCGGGGGAGTATTGAACCAAGTTATTTTTGCCACTTTATAGGCCTTGAACGGTTAAATACACACAGTTGTTTATGTCAAAATGCCCATCTTTAAAAGTGTCCTTGTAAACACAATACTTTAGGTCTTAAGTGAAAGCAAACAGCCGAGCTGAGAAAACAGCTGAGAAAGCACATGTGTAACTGTATATTGGATCCGGGTAGCTCTTAAAGTGACAGCAGTCTTATATTCCTGCTGCCATGCCAGTCTCATATTCCTCCTTCCAATATCCTATGGTGTTATTTATTTAAATATAATTTTAATTTAAAGTCTGCATGAAATGAAAATGCACCCTATCTGTTCTAAAATTAATTTTAATGTGAATGTGATTTATTAATGTTATACTTTTTTTTTTTTTGACCTTGTAATTTTTCGAAGTGTCAAATGAATTTTGATGTGAAACAATGAATTATTTTGTCATCTTAAAATCCGCCTTTTTATTACAATCATATGCAAACTCACATTCAGATCTGCCTCCATGCAATGTCCCTGTCCAACTTTTGTTTTTTTTAAAACTCGGATATGCATCACATCAATACGAAAGAAAAGATCTGCCATTTCTGTTTCATCCTGTATGTACTGTAACTGAACACAAAGGAATTAATTTAAAGGATTTTCACGCAGCTCTTTTCCATACAATGTATCTGTAGTGATGTCTCTTTATTCACCTTTACCAAAGACAAAACGTTTGGAATGACAAGTAAATAACGGTTAAAAAAAATGTTGATAGAATAACTTCTTTGTATACATTTTTAACAACATCCTCTAAAATGACGTGAGGTTTTTCAAACAGTTTCAGACATTTGCAGAGTAATCTTTTCTTCTATCAGCATCTTGTCTCAAAACATTAAGTGAAACTTAATATCCGAAACTCTGAAATCCAAACATATTTGCGGACTTGATCTGTACACTAATATGCCAAGTTCAGATTAATCCACTTTGACTCCCAGCAGTGCGAAACCGGGACGTTTATATAAATGTTTGCAAACCATTAACTGCTTAGCTGACCTGCTAAATGACTTTGACAGAGGGAGAGGCGGCTAATGTAAATGGCACAGTTTATTTACCCAGCAAACACACCACTTTACCGCAGCAGCTAATTATCAACAGCTAATGGTAAATGAGTTTGGGGTGTCTGTGTTAGCTTTCAAAGTCAACCTTACGCTCAGCCATGTTGATTAAGACCAAATGGATTGTGCTACATTCGGTTAATGTCTTCTCGGTTGTTAATAGTTGTACTGGCAGAATTTCAGCCAAGAGGTAATGATGCTGTACTTGGAGATTGGATGCATATTTTAAGTCAGTATTTCTTTTGCTGGCAGAAGGCATAGCCTTTTGGGCTATGGTGATCATTTATAGACAATGCATGTTTAAAACAGGTGTGTGTTGTTTAGTTTTTAGTTTGATAACGATTTGCTTGATTGGGGTTTTTGTGAAAACTGGATGAAAATATGAGATTACCATATTTGCTACATTTAATTTTTTGATTTTGATCTAAAATGCAGTAAAACCCAATAGTGTTTACTCACTGTGTTCCATTGATTTTTACTGGTGTGTAAATGCTGTGTAGTTGTATCTCTGTCTGTGAACTGTCAGAAAGCTCATTTATCTGTTACTGAGATGCAGTTGCAGACAAATATTCTATTCTACTTTGACATTTTTCAGTACCATGGACAGCAGATATAACTACTATATCTAAAAACCAAATGAAATGTATTCTACATTCTAGTTATTGTCTTTTACGTTATTCAGCAAAATGTCACCAATTCACACTTATGGAGCCGTTCACATGGGATGTACACAGAATTACCTAAATTGGGGGACTTTTCAGCTATTATTGGCATATATTATTAGTTGTGATTAATTTTTTTTAGCATATTACGTAATTAATTTGATTACCTTTTTATTGACCGGCAGCCCTAAGTCTTAATAAAACAAAATGAACACTATTATTTCACTATTATGTCTCGTCTCAGACTTCCATTGCTGATACTGCTGCATTATCAAAGCATTAGAGCACTATCTTTCCCTCAGGCCCTGGTATCTGTTCAAATGGCATTGACACAATAATGCATAATCCAAGCTGAGCGGCAGTTTACAGCTGAAGGCTTTTTCAGTCTGCAATTATAGGCTCTGTGACCTTTTCCGCTGTAATTTAGACACAAACAAAGGCTGCACATATCTGACTCTGGAAATAAACAGAGTGGTACCATTCCTATTAATTAAGGGTGGGTTCAATATTAGGTTGAAATCCTGGCAAATTTGTGACAGTGAATGATGTGTGTGGTTATTTTAGTAGCAGCTTTCTGGAGTTCTTTGAGTTATAAAAAACATTTGCACATGCCCTGTGGGCTCTTACACAGTTTTTGGTGTTTTTCTCTTCATGGATGATTTGAAAAATGTAAAATGGAGTGATATGCTGGAGTGATGTATATATATAGCATCCTGCACATGGAGATAATTTTACCTTGATGTGAGATGATGTGGTGTAACAGTTCACAGACTGTGTGTCAACCATACACCAGGTCCAGACCATTTACCAAACTCGTTGTGGGCGGTCAGACTAGCAAAGCTTCTCACACAGCTTCTTTATCAAGTCACTGACTTGTTTTAATATATTTTTCCTTAGAATATATTCAATTATTACCGTGGTCTATTCTCTTCATTTCACAGCTTTTCTGTTGTTCACCTTTCGTGGCGGCCATGTTATCATTCAAGGCTATCCATTACTATTTCAGCAATACAAGTGTTTTGGAGTTCAATAAATCTGCCTAGACACTACAATCAGCAAGTGAGCGTATAGCTTAACATCAACATGGCTGAAGCAAGACCTTTAGCCAATGATTTGAGTTGCTTTCAAGGGCCCATCTACTTGACTTACAGTAACGTCAGCATTTCCATAGTCCTTTTGTTCAGATTTTAACAAACTTTCTGAATCAGCTACTTCATTAGCATCTTTTAAAGTATTTTTTTTTTTTCACAGTATGCCACCATTTATCACATAGTATGTATATTTGTCCTTCTTAAAATATTCTTCCTCATGCTCAATACTAAACTACTGCTGGCTGCGGCAGAAAAACAGGCATTTCTGTTTTCATGGTAAGCACCTAAAGGCTGACGAAGATATTCTAAAGTATAGTGAGGTTCATTTTAAATTTTGATTTTGGCTCTTTATTTCCTTCTGTTTTTATTTACCAAAATAAAAATGTGTTTAGTTGTGAATATCTCGTATCAGAACAGAACATGTAACCAGTCTTCTCAGCTGCTGCTTTTGCTGGCGACAGACAGTGGAGCTTCTTGTGAAAGATAATTCTAGAGTTGGTTCAAAAAGCTATATCCAGCTCTGTATGTACAGTTTATAATTTAAATGTTACTTACTTTCCGGTGACTGCTGCAGACTGGCGAGAGCCTAATTGAGGCAAAAGGCGAAAGTTGAGTCAATTGTTGGAGTCAACTTCACCCTTACTTTAAGCACATGTAATCGCCTTATTTGTTTTATACCAATGTTCTCTGTAAGGTATAAATACGTTTGAGTTAATAAATGTCTAAGAACATCGGGTTGATTATATTTGTGTAATTTTGTCAGGTTAATGCTTCAGCTAGAGATGATGCGTTGTGCAGGTGTGGAAACTTGATGAACTGTGTTAGCTTTAGTAATAGCAATCATTCTCGCTGCATATACCTGTCTGTGATGCAATGTTACACTGCAATTATGTGTACCAATTATGGTTTCTATAGCCGTGGCATCATTATGATGGTATTAAGAGGTGGATTAATTCATGTAGTACGCCACTGAAGGCCCAGGTGTGAAATGCACGGCCCGCCACTGATAAAACTAAGCAGCAAATTGACTCTATCTGAACGTCTGCTCCTCTTTGACATCACACAGATTAATACATCAGTACATGAACGCTTACGTTTACACTTCAAAGATACATTTTGAGTGTTCAGAATACAATAGTACTAGAAACTAACAGTAAAATAGTAAGTCAATATTTTTCCGAAACATCTGAGGAATTAATAATAAGAGGAACATGTAGTAAATGTAAAACTTTGAGGTGTTTTGTGGGTATGTGTAGCACCTACTGCTCTGTGTGTCATTTTTAAAACCCAATGTTACCCGTCAAAAAAAAAAAAAAAAGTAATTATTAAAAACTAAAATAAATAAATACTAAAACACATGATTGCGTTGGGCACAAAAAAAAAAAAAAAAAACTTTACTAACAACTTTACTTACATAAATTCACAAAATGTGAATTATTCTGTATCGTGGAGTTGAATGTGTTGAGACATGTATGGAATATTTTCTTTTCATTCCTGTTCAAAATGAAGAAAAGACATGTAAAAATAATTAGATGTTTTCAAAGTTGGTATTTGCACTGGGTTACTGGAATAAGAGCTTTCATATTTCTCTGGAAAAACAACTCATGGTTCAAGGACGAGGCGCTCTACAGCACAGAATTCAAAGTATTTTAAGCACGTGAAGTATGTGTGTGAGCTTGAACTTTTGAAATATATCCATTTCCTCCCTCATATCTGTTTAAAATACTAAGCTTTTTTTGTTTGTTTTTTAAATAAAATTTAAGTGTAGCTTTTTGCCAAACCAGTTTTATTAGTGTGCCTCCCCCAACCATATAGTAATTCTAGTGTTAATAATTATCATACATACTGTGTTAATATATAAATGCATATTTTTTTCAATAAATTTGGCTTCTGTGTGAATTGAAAGTGATCTTGTTAGTGTCTGTATGTATTTGTTTGCAAAATATCTATCAGTTGTTTTGTCTCTTGTGCATGTTTGCACCATGACAACACTTTTAACACTTGCATATTTAGATTTATTACTATAATAATAGCCTAGTGCGCTCTATTAGTTAAAATGCCGCATTGCATTTGAAAATCCTCTCATGCCTGAATGTGTTAATGTCAGCTGTGTTGTGAATATTTGCAAATGTGATTATTTGTTAAATATTCAAAAGCCAATAATGAATTGGCTACCAGCTGTGCTTGTCTAAGCCCATTTCAGATGATTTGTAAATTGTCTTTCTGAATGTCCATCATCTCCGGCGTCTGGTATTTCTGTGCAGTCATGCAGAAAACCTCTCTAAATATGTGTGATTATCTGAACTTGTATGCATCACATCTGCATTTGGTGATATTTGGTGATGTGATCACTGAAAAGAACGTGTCAGTGACCTCCACTCATTATTATTCTGAGGTGAAATGATTTTACAGAGCTTGGTGAGTCATTTAAAGTCTACACAATGTTTGTTCTAGCATTACACAATAACATGTAAGACCTTAGTGATGTAGTACTGTTTCTACACAAAATCACACATCCTAAATGACTAAAGCAGTAAATCTTACATTGCCACTGTATGGTGTAGTGGTTAAAGATCTGTTTGCATCTGGTTACAGACAGATTGCAGGTTAGATGTCAGAGCTGACAACATCATTCTCTTGAGTAAGGCAATTTACCCCTGGTTGTTCCAGGAAGGCTGTTTCTGTAACTTAACAGCCTGAGGCATGTGGCAGTAAATACGATGTATACACATTATAATGTATAGCATGTGAATGCATTAAAAATTGTGAAGTGTACCATGGATAAAATAGGTTTTAAAGCAACCCCCTACAATGCGAGTGAATCACTCGCATATGCGACTAAATTTCACGCTCAATTTCAATGTCATTAGCTAAGAAATTGTTAGATTTGGGTTGAGTTAGAGGTTAGGAATAAGTTTAGCACATATATAGTATTTGTTTTTTACACACCTACACTTGAGCACTCTTTTGAGTGTTTGAGACTTTCACTGTCTGTGTCTTTACAGCGCATTGAGTTGATATCTATTCATGTTGATATCAGTGGATGTATAGTGCATTTGAGTCACAATAAACTCTAGTGTGTAGGCGCCTGATCCACCATCACTTGGCTGAGAGAGATAATGCAGCATGCAGCAAGAGAGATAACCAGTCTTACATACCATGTAGTATTGACATGCCTTCTCATCTTGATTTTTTTGACTATATCTATAACTATATTTTTGACAATTTTTTGATGACCAGGTTACATCATCTTTTAAAAGTGACACATATCCAATATCTGCATTTACAGTATACTAGGGCTGAAATGTTTATTCAACATTATTGACAATGTCGACAATACCGAATTGTCAACAAATATTTTTGTTGTCGAATTGACATTTGATCTCATATGACCTAATGTAAGGACCTGCAATAACGGGGTTAATTCAGATCTCCCGGCTACAATCTAAAAGAAGAAGACACACAGCCGACCAGACTCAGCTAAGAGCAGCGATTAGACACAGAGAAATATGTAAATACTGTATGTGCTTTCTTCTTTTCTCTTAATAATGAAATAAACACAACAAAAATGAAAGTGGTGAGAAAACAGCAGTTAAGAAAGCATCTGATCATAGACATGTGGATATGTTTGCATTAGCTAAGCAATCGACGCTCCAGTAAAGTCACGTGACGTTTATTTATATAGTGCTTTATACAAGAGACTAATTTAAAGCAAGCAGCTTTACAATAGTTAACATGAAGAAAAAAAAAAAAAAAAAAAATATATATATATATATATATATATATATATAGTGTCACTGTCGCTTTCAATTAGAATTACAACTTGACTTTCTGTTATAAAGAAGCTCTCCAATGTGGAACAAGCTAATGATAACATTTTTTTTATTAGTGAGTGAAGAAACAAACAAACAAAAAACAAACAAACAAACAAAAAAACATACATACTGTTTTGATTATTGTAACACTATAAGATGTTTGAGAGCTAATGTTGTGATTAAAGTAATTTATTCAAAAATGAAATGTCTTGTAAATTACCATTGTGTTCTTTATCCACATGACTTACAAAAATAGATGTTAGTCAGAATGATGCATCAGTAAATTACTTTTTCATATAGTTAATTAAATGGTGAATGATAATGTTTTTATGTCCGTCATCTCATTTTGTGTGCCAAATATATGTATTTGTATTGTTAAAGGATACTAAAAATTTCCAAAAGCTGAAGTGATTACCTTTTTATTTATTAGTTAGAATATGTATAACTCAATATTTTAACTGATTGTAAAAGTTGAATAATCGATCAAAGCCTACTGATTATTCTGTGAAATAATAGACAATTAGTCAGTTAATACCTCTAATAATTGTTAGTTTAACTGATTATCAAAAGAATCGTTTATTGCAGCCCTACACTACACTTGGCGAAACAACCCAAGGTAGATGTACTGACCCCGAAGTAGGGTTGCCAGGTCTGCAAAACAAAACCAGCGAAATTCTAATCAAATCTAATCCAATCACTTTTTTTTTTTTTTTACAAATTGACTGAGTTTGTTTAGAATTATTCGGCCTTTAAGAACAAAAAACATTTGCCCATTAGTTCCTTTGGTTGTGGGAATACTGTGAAAGTGGCAATCCCATTGGCTAGCATTTACCTATCATCATCATCATCATCATCATCGATGTTTTGATAACAGCAAATCAGTTTGAGTGAACACAAAACAATGTCATTAATATTCATGAGCCCAGTAGCTTATCAGACATTTACATGATTATTAGTAGTAGAATTGGTAGTAGTATTAGTATTATTGTTAGCTAAAAAGATTACTAGCCAATGGCAAACCAACAAGCTTAGCAGGTGAGTTGGATTAACGCTATTACTTCAGTAACTGTGCGTATGATTCAGTCCTATTTACCTAAGTCCCAGCATACATTGGGGCAAAATTAACATGGTCGTATTGTTTGACCATTTTGTACTGTTGTTGTTTCTGTTGACAACTTGACATTTTACAAGTATACTGTACATTTATACAAGTTGGGAGGAAGAAAACAAACTGAAATAGCTTTCATTTTTTTAAAGTGAAGATTTGTCACTCTATCTTGGTTTCCTTAAAGTGTTTAGACTTGTTTAGTAGTGTTTATGGGATATTGTAACATCAAAGGAGAACAGCGTTTGCAGTCGTGGTCCTGTAACACAGCCTGATATTCCTCAGGGCGTCTTGCGACCGTGCAAAGCAAACGTCAGACATAATGAGTCCCATGAGGTGGCTGCCAGAACCATTACAGATTCCCCACCATGATTAAAAACCTACAACAGACATCGGTTGAAGGAATTCTGCGGCTTTCAAATGTAAACCAATCTGGATGCTAGAAATAAAGTGAAAGATGACACATAAAACCACATCAAAACTGCTTTGCCTCATGGTTTAAATGTCCAGGTTTTGTGCTTCTAATTTCATGTTGTGTGTCATTGTTTATTGGGCCTTGATATACTGTATTAGTAGGGCACTTTCACAGAATATGGTGCCTATTTGTGTCCTTTGTGTGACATTTTTTTAAAGCATTCGACATGCAGTGTTTTTGACTAACTAAATTATAATGACCAAAATATTGAATATTTAGCTGTCACTCATTTTGTTCACAATTTGTAAATGTTTCACACATTACAAAAATGACTTCAAATTGCAAAACCTCAATTTTTTTTAAACATAATTGCAGCATTTAATTTTTGTCTTCATTGTATCTTCATCTGAGAGCTTTACTTTTTTCAAATATTGATTAGTGATTAATTGCAATAGCTTGATAAAATGCATCACAGTATCTTGCAATATTTTTTTAATAATAATAATAATAATAATGATAATAACCTTTATTTAACCAGGAAAGAAAAACTCACTGAGATTACAATCTCTTTTCAGGAGTGTCCTGGCCAAGATAGGACTATACAAAACAAACTGCTAAAATCACAAAATGGCAACAAAATGGCAAAATATTGCAGCTGAGGAAGTGATGTCGTGACTTCTAAAGTTCTGTAGACCAATCAGGAGACAGCAACAAGCCTGCAGGAGACAATCGGATATATATACATATATACACAAATAAGTACTGAATTATATTAATTATCAACATGCACTTATTATAAGGTAAGCAAGTAGCTTGTAATTATAAATAATTTACTGTTATTACTATAGTAAATGCATGCAATGCACAGTGTAACAAGGACACTTTAAAATAAAGTGAGCAGCATTCTATTTTAAGGTGTCCTTGTTACAGGCTACATGCACTTACTATTATAATAACAATAAATTATGCATAAATACATGCAAGTAACCCTAAACCAATCCCTAATCCTAACCCTTACCATATAGTAAGTACATGTGGTTAACTAATTTTACTCAGTACTTAAATATATAATTACACTGTAACAAGGACACCTTAAAATAAAGTATAACAATAAAGTGCTACCAATATTGCACATTGTTTCAAAGACAATGATTCTGTCATTGACTTTATTAAACTCAAATGTCATTGATTTGTTTCAAATAATGTTGCCCATTGGTTCATTATGGACATTCTTGAAAAAGACTTAGATGTTTATTAATTCACAGTATGAGCACATGTTAAATATGCATTGTGTTCCAATGTACCTATAATGCCCAAAAATGCTGTCTTAGGTACCTATAGCAGTTGCCTTCATCTTTGCACTGATTTAACCTGTAGCAGCCTTCATCTTTGATCTTATGAAACTTATAGACCAAAAGAAACGATATGAAAAACGCAATTCTTTTTCCAATTTCCCCAACTTTAAATAAGTCAAGTGTAAGTGAGGGTCTGGAAAGACCCTAATAAATGCAACGTGGTCAGACTTTCCCCTGCAAAAATAAATGTCAGACTTTCCATAGTAATATATGTCTGGAACATCATAAATCAAAAATAATCTTGTGCAGTGGCGAGGCCACTTTGGGGGTAAATGCAAACCAGACTGGTCTGCAAAACAAAGGCACCTTGACTGGACCACTGCATAGTCCAGGGAAGACTTCATTTATATGAGCTAAAAATAGAAATGGCGTACCCCTAGTGACATCATGAAGTAATATTTCAGTACTTAATGGCAAGTATGAAGACTTTGAAAGAGAGTACGTATTTGACCATTCACCATAGAGCATGCATGCAAAAATGCAGGTTGCATTTGAAAACAGCCATGTGTCAATATCGTATTGAGTCGGCAGTCTGTATGACCAATTATGGGGGGGGGCAATTACTGTTCCCATAATTGCACAGATATAGTTTAACAAATATGCCTGTTTTCAGCAAAGACATAAGCAATTCTAGATGAATACACTATCTGCATATGAACGTCTATTGAAAAGCTTTGAAGTTGTTATTAATGATGCTGATTTAACCTTGTCAGAACGGCATTGTTCCG
Organism: Tor tambroides; assembly: GCA_021397915.2. Classification (NCBI taxonomy): domain Eukaryota; kingdom Metazoa; phylum Chordata; class Actinopteri; order Cypriniformes; family Cyprinidae; genus Tor; species Tor tambroides. The sequence goes on from JAFVLL020016935.1 coordinate 14,376, forward strand.
GTTAGCCCTGTGTTTTTGTAAGATGGTTCAGTTAGTGCTCCTGAGATTGCTTATGAGTCCCTTTTTGACAGCATAATTTGTGGTCATTTGTATTTCAACGGAGTGCAATTTTTTTGTTCCAGCTAAAGAACAAATTATGGCATTTAACATCTTAAAAATCCTATTTGAACACTCACATTTTGGGTACTTTTTTATTGTTGTGATATTCTTTTCCTTCAGCTACTGCTGTGATGTTTGATAGTGCCGGTTGATGTCAATGCTACTTCTTTTTCCCCCCTTTTTGAATCATGTAAAGGCTGCTCAGTCATATCTTATATAATCAAAACAGCTTAAACCAAGTGTTTCTATTGAAGTGATTCTAGTGATCTATTTCACAATACCCCTTTTATCTACATCTAAACTGCATCCGCTGTAGTAATAATGCATGTCTTTTAGGAAGAATCAGCCACCACAGGTTACACACATACCATTAAATACCACTCTGCTAATGTATTTATATTGTTCAAAGGATTCTCTGAAGTCTTGTTTGTCCTTGGACCTTGTTTCAGAACATTTCGTAAATTCTTACTTATATATATATATCTTGTTTTCTTTTCTTCTTTTTCATCTTTATTTTTTATTAATGCACTTTAAGTGTTATTTTAAAATTAGTTAAAATTCAAATGGCTTAGCCACTCACATTACTGTTTTAAAAGCTAAAGATATATATTACTTTATGTAATGCAACTTAAGTGAGGTCACGGAAATTCAAAAATTTAATTACGATTTTGTTAGAATTCATGTTCATAAACAACTGAAAAGCATGTTTAAACATTGCATTATTGAGTTTATTACAGTTTGTAGTTAAACTGCTTTAAGACTTCTTTGACCAACATTGAAAACTGTAAACATGTTTTATTACCTGGAAGAGCACCTCATCTGTCCTGTGATCACACTTGTGATTAGAGCATGTTGGGGTATAATGACGTGACACAGCCTGTGTGATCTGTGATCTCAGATGAGCGCTGTGATGAATGACTGTAACCTTCAGTCAAAGACACAAATTCAGCTCTCAGCTCACAGCTTTATCACTGGAGTAAACAGCCCCTGTAATTGGCTGGTAATATGTAAGGGTCACCCCAATCAAATTACAAAGACGCAAGACATAAATATTTATTTATATATAAGAATTGTATTATAATGACTACCTTTGTGATTCACCTTTTTTTTTTTTTTTTTTTCTTCTTCTTCTATAGAGAAGGAATGTAAGTAATCTTCCAGAAACAGACTTTTGACTGCCTGGTCCACTGCACAGCATTATTCTGTCCAACAAGTGGTCATTTTAAGTAATAGCTCACCCCAAAATGGAAAATCATGTAGTTACCCATGTGTCAACGCAAACTCTTACAACTTCCTTCTGTTCTCCGAACACAAAAATGAGATGTTTTGAAGAATGCAGTCACTCTTTCCCATGCAGGTACAAATAATGGAGGCTAATTTTGACATCATCTGTTAAATTGATCCTCAAACTATTGTAGAAAAACAATTTATTTTAAAAAATGAATACATATTTACCTGTGTCCCATTTTTTCCCCAAGCAATCCTGTTACCACATGGTTTCTTTTTCACAAAAAAAGTAACATTGCATTTTGTGACAACATTCAAACCCTTTCTACAGCATGAAGGGAATACTGTAGTTTGTACACCAACTGAACTTTTAAGTTTTTTATAGGAAAAAAAATATCATTAGTTTAATTAATTTATGGAAAATAGACTTATTAATAACTACAAGCCAATATTTAAACCTAATTTAGTTAGCCCCTATATTAAGGTTAGGAAGTTTTGTTTTTATTTTATATATGTATTTTTATTTATTAATTTTTTAATAAAAATAATACTTTTGTTCAGTAAGGATGCATCAAAAATTACAGTAAATACATTTATAATATTGCAAATGATTTGTTCTTTTGAACTTTCTAAAAAAAGTATCAACACAAAAATAAGCGGCACAACTGTTTTTAACATTGATAATCAGAATTTTTTTTTGATATGCTGAGCAAATCAGCATATCAGAATGATTTATGAAGGATCATGTGACACTGAAGACTGGAGTAATGTTGCTGAAAATTCAGCTTTGCATCACAGGAATTAATTACATTTGTAAAATTATTCAGATGTTACAAATAACTTTTTACAGTATTTCAGTTTTTCCTGTATTTTTCATCAAATAAAGTCTGTATACAAACTGTATCAGCTGTTCAAAATTTAGTAACGGTTACAAAAAAAGCAAAATACTCATAGAAGTTAAATAGAAAATATACTGAACTTTATAATATACTTAGTTGAATTTGTCGATCAAGAGTTTTTGATGGTTAAGCAAGCGTCATTTTGTAGCCTTTTCATAGCAAGCGTCAAACAACTTCACCATAGGCCCTAAACTTCCTCTTGAACGTTTTACTCTGCCACACTGCCAAACCAAACAATTAATCAATTTTGTTCCCATAAACAAAAGGCTGAATTTTTTCAATTATCTGGAGAGCATCTGGGAGAGCTAATCATACAAGGTGATGCATAATTCAGAGAGCTGACTCTCTGTGTCTCACGCTGCAAAGATGATCTGTTGACACGGGAACTAAAATTTACATGTCAAAGAATGTTTGTACAGGTTCTGCGTTGGCCTTCCGCCACATCCAGAGAGAGCTGTAGCTCACGTTTGAGAGGTAAGAAGCTCTGCTGCCGTGTTGCAGGTCTCATGGTGAATGTAAATGTGACATTGCTAATTTCTAAAGAGAGCTTCGGGTTATATTTAGTGATTCTTGTTTTGACAGCACAACCTTTAGATAAACAAAGTTGAAGGAATTATTCATTTTCATCTTTTACACAAACTGTGTCGATCCAAAACGTTGTGACTTCTTCAGTACGATGCAAAAGGAGACATTTTGAAGAATGATCATGCTGCTCTTTTCCAAATTTCCTTAAAACGCACAGTGGAAATCTTTATACGTTGATCCGATTACTTGAAGCAGTAGCCGTAAATGTCAAAGCTGGATTAGCCCTTGATTAGCTGATTAAGAACCAGCCAGATTTTGACTTTGTAAATTGTACATTTCAGTACCGTCTGCAAGAAACAGTTGGCATGATAGTTGTGATTGATATTTGCTCACTGCAAGCTGTTGTAGTTTTCTTTTTGACCTAATCATACTATATCGCATTAACGACCGCAATCTCTTTTGTACAAATAAAACCAATGAAGCCGGAATGATCGACCAAGATGTCCTGCCTTGCTAAACCATCTGCCAGATAAGCTTTCTACATCTGACTACTAACTTAATTAAATCAGATGACTGCCTTTCTGGGTGGAAGCTTCAAATGTTTAAATTACACGAGTAAGTAAGCAAGATTAATTAATATGATAATCAAAAAGGTGAATGTGCCTCACTCTTTGCACAAGTTTAGCAACTTCCCCGAAATTAAAGCAGATCTTGTGCATCTTTTCTTCAGCAGGGATTGACTAATTAACTAAAGTAACGCAAGTATGGCAAATTAATTTCGCCTCCAGGACCGCATAGGGCTGGTGGTGTATGCTTAATGTAAATGAGTCAAGAAGAACAGTAAATAGCACTTTACGCATTAACAATCAGGTCGCATGCCACAAACAAAACTCCATCTCACATAAACAAATATGAAATTGCCTAAAAATATTTTCCTGGGTAGTTTCAAGAAACTGATTTATCCTGAAATAAAGATGCTCTGACAGTGATGAATACGTGCTGTTCCAACCTGCGCTATTCCGGCAATAGAAGGCCATAAGAAAGTTAAACAGCTGTTAAACATGACTTTTTTTTTTTTTTTTTTTTCAGACAGGCAAACAGCAAACACACCCATTACAGAGATGTATGAGTTTGGTTCAAGAACTTTTGCAGCATTAAAAAAGAAGACAAGAAGAAGAAAAAGAGAAACAAGAAACAAGTTATATACACAGTATACATATATATATATGTTTGTTGTTTGTTCAAATCTTCACCTCCACAAGTAATTAAAACTGCATAAAGGTTTCATAAATATAGCACATAGTTTATTCTAATTAGTTTTGAGATCCATAGTGGCTTTTTAGCGAATGTCAAAACAAAGCTATTCCATGGCTTGAGAATATTTTGTAATGAACAGTTTGTTTGGACTCCTTTTGTGGTACTCTTATGGTGTTGTGCAGTGCTTAGGGTTGGCTGTTGGGACTCAAAATGCACATTTAATCTAGCATATTATAGCATAATTTAAATTCAGTCATTCAAATACGAGATGCTATGCGAAAATCTAAAGCTGAAGCTTTGACAGACTCTTCAGAACTGAGGTGAGAATGCCATTTTTAACATTTTGGTGGTCCAGGATAAAAGTGACTGCAGTGACGTTTCCTTATGAGACTGCCCTGTGAACATCGATTCGAGTTCAGAGGATCTGAAAAATAGGGGTGAAAGCTGTCTTCTGTTTTTGAGAGTTTCTGCAAAGCCTGACACAATTTTATCCCAAAGTTCCCAAAGAAAGCAAGTTTTGTCATTTAAGAAAGTTTATAGTGTTCTAAATCTACAGTTTTTCAGCATGACTTGAGTAAACAAAAACAAAAACTCATTCAGATGTGTTTAACCTTTCAAAGTTGTTTGAAATTGATGGTCGTAGAGGCAAACTAGGCTCTAAATGTAGACTCACATTCCTCTGAGAATAAATAAGTTGTCCACATGCATAAAAAAACAAGCATTAACATTTGGAGTTAAGTCGCAGCTTGACAGGCCTCCCAGAAGAGCTGCTGATGAGCGCCAATATTAATGCTAATGGTTGATATTTTGTGATGATGGCACTCCATCAAAGTCAGTTCATACTGCAGACCTGAAGTGGTGCTTTAGTCTCATTTCCATGCTTCATTTATCAGTTATTAACATAATTCATGTGTGGACATTTAACCAGCCAATTATTTGCAGAATCACTTGGACATTTTCGTCAAGGGTCAGTTCTGAGTTTATTTGAACATTATTTTTTAATTATTATTATTTTTTTTTTAACGTTTTTCAGCATTCTAATCAAGCGGGTACATGATTGGAAAATGTTGCCTGGTTACAGATATTTGAATAGATAATTAGGTGTCATTCACATCTACTGCTTAAAATCCGCATGAAATGGCATTCACAACCCATTTTACTGTGCCATATTAGTTATTTGGCTACTGGTTTTCATTAACCAATAGCCTACATGGCCTAGATGATGTCAGCAGAAATGGAAAGTTGTTTTATTGGTTTTATTTACGTATTTATTTATTTAGAATAATGTGTGCTGATCAGTCATGCATAATAACACCAGATATGTGCATAAAAAAACTAAACAAATGGGGTAATATTTGTGACCCTGGACCACAAAACCAGTCATAGGGGTCAATTTTTTGAAATTGAGATTTATACATCATCTGAAAGCTGAATAAATAAGCTTTCCGTTGATGTATGGTTTGTTAGGATAGGACAATATTTGGCCGAGATACAACTATTTGAAAATCTGGAATTTGAGGGTGCAAAAAAATCAAAATATTGAGAAAATTGCCTTTAAAGTTGTCCAAATGAAGTTCTTAGCAATGCATATTACTAATCAAAAATTAAGTTTTGATATATTTACAGTAGGATATTTACAAAATTTCTTCATGGAACAGGATTTTTACTTAATATCCTAATGATTTTTGGCATAAAAGAAAAATCAATAATTTTGACCCATTCAATGTATTTTTGGCTATTGCTACAAATATACCCCAGCGACTTAATACTGGTTTTGTGGTCCAGGGTCACATTTTATTATTATAATTATTATTTTTTTTTAAGTGTTGACTTTAAAGTAAAACCGTGAAAAAAAAAAAAAAAGCCAAGCTGAGAACAGAGAAGGTTTGTCATGTATTCCCAAACAAATCTTTTTGTTCTCTCATGTCACCTACAAATAATAAAAATATATTATGGATCAAAGACGCTGAACTGCAGTGGGGCACATTCTGCCTCTGTTTGCCTGCATGGTGATGAGATGGTAAGTTGCACAAACTAACAGCAGCTACACACAGTAATCTCGGTTGTTCCATTTTCCGCCTGCCTGTAAATCTGACATTTGAGCATATAAATAAACCGGAAACGAAAAAGGCCATAGTGGGTTATTGTCTACAGAGGTGCAATATAAATAACAGTGGATTTTGTCAACAGGATATTGTCAAAGCAAATGGAAATGTCATAATGAAGTCATAGAAAGCGAAGCTTTATTGCTGTATTTTTGTCGTTTTATGAGTTTATGAGTTTTTATGACCAAATAATATCGCTTTAGTAAAATTACAGGCAAAGTTAATGTTGTTTTCCCCACTGTAAGCAACAAAATGATAACTAGCGCAGTAATTACAGGCTTAAGCTGTCCATCATGTTGGCAGTATCGTTGCAATGGCAACAGATCTGTTTGTAAGCAAGGAGCAGACAGCTTGTGTCCCACATGGTATGTAAATCGTTTGGGTCCACGACCAAAACGACTGTTATTACACTTGACCTTTACAGTAAATTGCTCTAGGGTTCTGTTTGTGACAACCGTGGCTTACCATTGGCTGTGTCCTGCTCTGTTTATATGGCATGAGTGCCTCCTAAAGTTGGGTGATGTCAAGGATGTGGTCTGACATCTGCAGCTTTTTTCAAAACTCATACCCACCACAGCGATAAAAGTTCACAGGTTCACAACAACGGCTGAAACATCCTAAACATGAACATGGAAAAAAACGCAAAATACGTTATTCGAAACTGTAAAAGGTCTACACTCAGTTTCTGAATTCTTACTTGTTTTCATTCACTCATTCAGTGGACTGTATTAATAGAAGTGATGTAGGGAATAGTGAAAAATATTGTTAGTATAGGATATTGTTAATTACGTTTATGGCTTAACTAACAAAGCTTTTACGGGTTTGGAACGATATGGGGGTAAATGATTAATGACAAAATTTTCATTTTGGGGTGGAGTAACCCTTTAAGAGGGGTGTTGATCTTCAGTTTATATTCGGTGACTTTTGTGCACTTTGGCTGAAGATGATCTGAGCCAATTTTGGTGAACATGTAGCTTAGCTTGCTTAACATATCCCTCTTGGTCCCGGTTAGAACATGAGACTTTGAATTCAAATCTTCATCTCTCTGTCTGTCTTGGGCTGCCTGCTGTGCCTCTTCTCGAGATATATTGATGGTCTCAAGCTCTGCTTGCATTAGAGCTCCTCTTTTTCTCTTGTGGAATTCATTCCAGAGCATGGCATGCAAATACTGGATTTCCCAATCCACTTGTTGTTTACGATGGGCTTCTTGTTGGTGCGATGCCAGAGTTCCTGATTTTAAACACACTCTGGCCATCTAACACGTACCTGTAGGATTTGTTGTAAGCAAGTGTTGTTTAAGATTTGCAGCTTGTGGTCCAGGCTCTTGGTGTGTCTCCAGGTTTCTGCACAGTATAGCAATACCGATTTCACATTTGTTTTGAATTTTCTCATTTTGGTGTAGCTCTGAGATTCTTTTTCCTCCACATTGGCTTCAGGATGCTGAAGACATGGCCAGCTTTAGCTGGAACACACCTGTTATTCTGTTGCCTTTTTTTTTTGAGTGGTGATGCTACTAGGGTTAGATTAACGGGTTAACATCTACGATTGCCTGGCCACCTATAGTGATGGGAGCTTTCTGATTGGTGTTAAACCACAGACTATGGGTACTGATGTCAAGGCCTGTAGACGCCGTGACATCCTGAAGTTCTTTCTCTGGATATGTTTTTGGAAGTGAGGCAGCAGGGTGATACTAAATACTATGTGTATTGATTTATGGTGTAATCATACAGTAACCTCAAGTATTGTTATTGCAGAAAACCAAGCTATTGAATAAGTTTAAATGTATAAGTATTTAGGTTCAATAAGTGATGAGTTAAATTATGAAATTAATACAGATAGACTGTGTACAGTTAATCAGCAAAGACTCTTTTCCTCTAAGTCTGACTATTGACAAGCCATTGATGAATGTTTCTTATAGAGCTTACATTGCATCTGTTCTTATGTTTTCATTTATTTGTTGGTTTGCTTCTCTAAAAGTAAAAAAAAGCACTGCCAAAAGTTGTTAATAACTGCAGCAAAGTGCAAGGGGTGAAAATCCCTGGGCTGTCAGACATATTTACAACTCAGGTGCTTAGGAAAGCAATCAAATTATATCTGATTAATCTCATTGTCTTCAAAACACATTCCAAACTTTGCCTTCAGGGTCCTTGTACAGAGTCCCCTTAGCTAAGACAAACATAATGAAATGCTCATTTGTGTCATGTGCTATTACCTTGCTCAATTCTAATAGGAGCAGGTAGCTTTTTAGACTTTATTATTATAACATACGTATTTACTGACAGATAACTCAAGGCTTACTGATATAAAAATTATAATTAAACTTTACTTGGCGTACTACTTGTGCATAATGCACTTTTCTTAATATTAAGTCTAAAATGTATTTTAATGTCACTTTTGATGAGGATTGTATGATCCTGCACAATTATCCAATTTAGCAGACTTTAAGTATACCAGTTTAGTATACTAAAAGTACAATTACAGGACATTTTATTAAGTATATAAATATGAAAATGTATTTGTAGTATACTTAAGATGAAATAAATGCATTTCAAAAACATTTAAGTATATTTATTTTTCACCAGGGATGTATGTGACTGTAATCCATGCTGCAGAACAAATTATCCCCAAAGGGGACAATAAAAGGTAAATCTTTCAGCTTCAGGGTGAGGGTTCACTGCATTCTCCTTGGTTGACCTGTGGTTGTCTTCATCACCCAGTCAGTCACAAGGGAGAAGATTATCAGCGACAGGAGACACTCTTGCCTGACTCCTTTCTTGACTGCAAATGATGCAGATGTCCATGCAGAAGCTTTGGATACGATTGATTAACTTCTGCTGCATCCCGTTGTTTCTTAGGATTCTCCAAATTGGTGTCCTGTCTACCATTTCATAAGCCTATTTGAAGTCTATGAAGCAGATGTACAATGGTGATTGCCACTCTGGTGACTGCTCAATGATAATATGTAGAGTTGCTTTCAGGACTGGGTATGATCTTCCAGCCTTCCAGCTCAGAATCCTGCTTGCTCTTCCTCTCCAGCATCACCCTGGTGCAAACCTTGCTCGGGAGGAACAGGTGCTGGATTCATCTTCAGTTCAATCCAGGAAGCTTGTCCATGTATCCCGTATTCCATTCTGCTCCTCCTTCTCCTGTACCTCTTCCAGCAAGTCCACCATGATGTCTGTTGCCAGGTGTTTTTCCATACTTGATCTTCCAGGCAGTTTTTGTTTATTTTATTTTATTTTTTATTTCTTCTTTGGTAGTGGAGCCCAGATTCACATGCAGGTCTTTCACTGAGTGGTTCTCCATGTGGAACCCATTCAGCAGATTGCTGAAATTTTGGTGAACGCCAAACAACAGTAAACTGAGATGGCAACCATTCAACTTGGCATAGAACTTTTAATGTAATCAACTTGACCAACTAAATAAGAAGAACAAAATGCATTTGTAGTCTAAAGGGTTCAAGAATTTTAAGCTGATGAATCTGCCACCTTTGATCAGTTGGTGGTGCTATAAAGTTGGAGTACCAGAGCCCAAAAAGTGCGCCAAATATCAGTAAGAGTTTTCTATTTATTTCCTTGTGGAATAAAACAGGAAATAAGTAGTATGTAAATATTTAGAGTACTTCCCTGAATTTTGTGCTCTCTCCCGTAGATGCCTCTAGACGCCCATTGTTTCGTTCTCAAGGCTAAATTAGTGTTTTTGTTTATCTGAAATATTTTGATAACGCACACATCTGTTTCTTGCTAGTAACCCTGCTCCTCAGTGCGAACATAAAGCTGCTGTAATTTATTATTCATAACTGCACACTAAACCTGTTGGCCTCTTAAAATCTAAAGCCTTTTCGACATCTCAGGAGGAACTATTTTATTATCTTTACATAGCAAACTTGGAGGTCTCTGCGCAAAGAAAACTGCCGTGATTTAGCGGTGCCCCAGAACAGCCTGGAAGAAGTTTCCAAGATATTTGTTCACCTCATAAGAGTGAAAACAAACGTAAATTAATTTGGAAGGAGATAACAGGTTGATTTATAATTGTTCCTAGCACTGGGCCACACTGGTAATTTGCTCAGCACTGGAAAATGGCTTCAAAAAGTTTGAAACGACTCTACAGCATGAGTATATTTTTAGACAACGAATAATCTTCGGTTAATTGTGTTCCAAGAAATATCCTTGGCATGACAATGTTGTGCTGCTCTCTGATTGGTTGTACTTCTTCACAGCAGCCTGACTGAATGTTAAAAAGTCAAAAATGTGATTTTAACACAGCGGGCTGTGTTTTCCAAAGGCCAAGAGAGGCCAGCGTTATAAGCAGGCACTACAAAAAGACACCTCACGTGACTGCCTAATCCTTAACATGCACACAAAAATGTGTGTTGCTCCTGAAGGCAATTATTCACATGTGTGAATGCCCAGGGCAAAATGTAGCTTCCTGCCATGCAGACGAGCCAATCAGTGTAGACCAGCTTTTCTCAGTAGTGTTTTTATCTCTAGTGGTTGCTGAATAACAAACCAATAATACGGAAATATATATGGAGCTGCTCCTTGACATTTATTTTGTTAGGCTATGCTATTTGAATATGCAGGAATAGTCATTAATATTTGAAGATTTAAGATTTGTCTAAAGATAGTGCTGTTCTAAGCTTACACTGTAATAAAGAAGGGGAAAAAATGATATTTTAATAACCTTCTAAGAATCTAGCTAGGGCTTGGGGTACCAGCAGAACCAACTACCAACTCAATTCGGTACCTGGAGAGTGATTCATGCGTTTTAAGTTGTGTAATGCAAACTGTCAAACAGTACTTCAGTGTTTAATGTTCTGTGAAGTGGACCAAAGTCAAGTTTAACATGACAAGTACAAACTTTATTACAAGAGAGCTCCCACTTAGGGCTAAAACGCCACATAGATATATATTTTTTAGACTGAAATGACCAACCAATAGGCTTAAAACCCAAAAAGCGCCATCCAGCCTGCTGAGAAAAACAACATCTCCTGTGGAGAATAAAGTTACTAAGGAACTCTATAAAGGCTGAAGGAACTTAGATGTCTTTATCCATCAGAGAAGTGCACTGGTGTCACACTTGCGATGGTCAGTATGTACCTTTGCCTCCTTGGCTATTTCACTCTGTTCTGTTCTTACTCTGACGATGTGTACTTTTCCTGTGTGCTGCTGTTCTTTAGCAGCGAGACATTGTGTAAAAATGTGACAATAACAAGAGAAATGGAAACGAAAGGATCTTTCAAAAGAGTTTTTTAAATGCTATTGTATTAATATTAGATAAAAGCAAAAGAATTTGAGTGAGATGAACTCAAAAGAAAATGATTTTCTTCATTAGGCCTATTCCAAGTGTTTTTTTTTCTATCTATCCATCTATCTGTCTTCCTTTTATTTGACCATTTTCTGTAGCAACACTTTTCATTTTCCACTTTCCTTTTTTATCCATGTTTAAGTCACAAATACAATGGGCAAAATGCTTCATTTTTAGAACATAATGTGAACCATAGTGTAACCTTGTAATAATAAAAACAATATGCATATTGTACGCATATTTTTACAAGTTTCACTGCTGAAATATAGTGCTACGGCTCATATAACCTCACATTTAGCCACAAGTGTCACATTTAATTTCAAAGTTTGGTAAATAACTGGCCAATTAATTTGTTTGAATACAGGAATTATTCAGCTGATTACAATCATATGCACAGAATGTACAATTTATTCTGTGTGAAATTTCTACTCTGGAATCTTTTGTAAAGTAATAAAAGTAACAAAACTATTGATTATGTTTTGATCAGTTAAAAGAAAGAAAAAAAAACCCCAACATTCCTGATATACTTATTATGAATGACAGACCCCGTGATTCACTCGAGTAGCAGCGCACAGATTAATGTGACCATACCAAGAATAAAACATGCATTTACACATTCTATCATTTTGTATTAACTCACTGTTGCCCTGTCTAGAACACATGGTTGTTTGTGACTACAAAGTATGTGTGTAATGTGACACCAATCCCCATAAATACTGCATATATGATATTGAACTGTGAGTTTAAACTGAGAGTTGCTCAAGGTTATATATCTCATTCAAATACAGGTGACTGTACATTTAACGCTTAACAGAGCCTGTACCGTGAAGAATAATTTTAATTTAAGAAAAAAGACCATTCTTAGGGCTTTAATCACTTTTTCAATGCAAGTCTATTATAATATCTTCTTAAAGTTATTGAAAACAGATAAAAGTTTAAACCCAAGGGCATTGTTTGTTATGGACCCACAGAAAAGGAAGATGTATGACCGCTTTCAAATTTAATC
>JAFVLL020016936.1:0-20632 GCA_021397915.2 Tor tambroides
TGCCCTCTACTGGTGGTGACATTATATTGAACAAAGTTTTTTTTTTTTTTTTTTTAATCCATTTTTGTTAGGATAGGACAATATTTGACCGAAATACAACTATTTGAAAATCTGGAATCTGAAGGTGCAAAAAAGTCAAAATACTGACCTTTAAAGTTGTTTAAATGAAGTTCTTAGCAATGCATATTACTAATCAAAAATTAAGTTTTGATATATTTACGGTAGGAAATTTACAAAATATCTTCATGGAACATGATCTTTACTTAATATCCTAATGATTTTTGGCATAAAAGAAAAATCGATAATTCTGACCCATACAATGTATTTTTGGCTATTGCTATAAATATACCCGTGCAACATAAGACTGGTTTTGTGGTCCAGGGTCACAAATGATCTCTGTCTCAGTTATTTCTCGGTCTCCCTGAGTCTGAGCTCTTCTCACTTCGCTTGTAAATGAAAACAAGATTAGTTTTAGACCGGAATTGTTTTGGCGCGTTTTTGTCGCCATTTATTTTTCATGTGGCGCCTGGTTGGAAATACTGTCAAAAATTCTCCAAAATTATCTCATTGCGATGCATTTTCACGCCAGTGTCCTCACGTCTTTCAAACTACAGATGGTAAATTCATCCTCATCAGCGCAAATTCATGTATGCGTATTCATTTCCCTTGGTTATTTCTTCTCTTATTTTATAGTCATACGGTAGTAACGTTATCCGTGCGTGGCCTCTGATTGGTCTATCAGTCCACTGGCATAAGATGTTTATAAAATAAAATAAATTATGTATATTACTTAATTTTACTTATTTTTATTGGATAAAATAATCTACACAATCTCTAAATCATAGTAATAATACATTTAATAATTTTCTAAATTAATACATGTGTTAAAATAATGTCAAGTATTATTTTAGAAAAATATTACTAAAATAAACTGGATTCTGATGAGATTTTTTGCTTTTTTTCTTAAGTCATGTTTAATTAGAATTTTAAATGTCTGGGATTTGTATTGGCTTTCAGGAACCACTTTGTCCTCCATGGTAATGTCAGCAGACCACTCTGGACTCACATTCACTCTGTCCCTGATCAGAACTGAGCCCACTTATAACCAGCCCATGCAACAGTGGAGCTTCTTTTCTGACTTTGCTGTAAGTTCAGTCCAGTTTTTTTGTTTCCTTTAGAGACTGTCAGTCATAGTATACATGTAGGCTATAGTTTTTATGAATATTAAGGTAAAGTGATCGTATGTATGTGTAGGTGAGGGACTATTCCGGCACCTATACTGTGAAGCTGATTCCATGCATTGCCTCACCTAATGGGGAGTTCAGCATACCCCCTGTATGTCACCCGAGGGAGCCCCTCACCTTCGACATGGACATCCGCTTCCAACAGGTTCGTTTCAGCTTTTTCATTCTGAAAATTTAAAATTGATCATTGATTCAACTATATACCTACTATACGGTTAGAGCGTGTTCATCTAATCCTACCAGTCACAGTGAATATACTGTATAAGCATGATGCTTATTATTTTGTGCTGTTTCTCAGGTGAGTGACCCTGTAGCAGCAGAATTTAGTTTGAACACACAGATGTTCCTGCTGTCGAAGAAGGAGCTGTGGCTGTCTGATGGCTCCATGGGCTTTGGAGAGGGCACGGACACTGCCTTCATGGAAGGTACTAGAATCCAAAAGCAACATAATATAATTATTTAAATATTAGTTCAGGTGAAAATAGTTGAACTAGTTATTCATTTAGTTCCTGCCTTGAGTGTGAAACCTTATTCTGCACGGTTCCCCTGTAGGTTCGAACATCTATGGTCGTGTGATGGTGGACCCAGTGCAGAATCTGGGTGACTCTTTCTCCTGTAGCATAGAGAAAGTGTTCCTTTGTACTGGCACAGATGGCTACGTGCCAAAGTACAACCCTACTAATAAAGAGTATGGATGCCTGGCTGATGCTCCATCCTTGCTGTATAGACTCAAGATCCTGGTATGTAATTTTCTTGCTTTACTGTACCTTTCATACAAATGTTAATTGTGAATGTAGATCTTACCACTTTGTGGATCTTTATTTGAATAAAGAAAGATCAAAATGTCAATGACATGTAAGAGTGTCCATGCCAAAAGTGCAAAGTTCTTATACAGTAAATGCAGTTTAATAGAACCAAAATCATGTGGTCACTTTGAGGGGAAAAATAACTTTTATTCATTTACTTTTTTTTTAAAGTTTAAAATGTGTCATAGAATGCTATGTGGTTTCAAAAAAGGTTAAAATATATATTTTTCAAAGTATTTTTTTAAGGAGTTGCACCACATGACATTTTACAGTCTAAACTACACCTGCCTTGTCATAAAGAGGATTCTGTATTTTGGTTACACCAACATGACTTTGATTTAGCAGACAAAAGTTTTTTTTCTCAAATATTAATAAGCAATGGTGCAGTTTTGTTATTCCCCCACAGTTGTGTCACTTTGACATTTTTGAGGTTATGTCTCCCAAAAATATCAAAGTTGAATAGTTTTACACAGAAAGTTTAATACAGAAATAAAGTATGCTCATCATAGAAGAGGTGTTTTCAAGTGATTCTATGTAACTGCATGTTAATTGAATATCTGTCTTGTTTTCACTGAATGTATGAACTTGTTGGTCTTTGAACTTTAGGACAAAGCTCAGCCAGAAACTCAAGCCACCATCTTTGGAAATGTCAATTTTGATGCCAGCCTTGCTGTGGATACCCCTGGAGCCTTGCCTTTGGTCCGACAACCTGGATCAGATGGTTTCACCCTGTCATCATCTCCCCTCTTCCAGGTCAGAGAATCACCATGTTTTATAATCATAGTAAAACCCAATTTTGAAGGAGAATCTTGAGCATTCTTTCATGTTTGATTCATCAGGTTACTGCCGGCCGTGAATGGTTCATCCACACCATCTACACACTCCGTTCTAAAGAGAACGCCAGCCGTGGTAAAAGAAGCCTTGAGTACCACCATGCTATATCCTCCATTGCTGATTCTGGCACCCAATCCCGAAGTCGACGTGCTGTACCCGACACAGAAGCATTCGAAATCGGCGCTGAGAATAATCGAGGAACCAACATTCAGCACATCGCCCTGGATCGATCAAACCGACTACGGGTGAGTCAGCCATGGGGTCGTGAGACCTACCTGGAGCACCCTCTGGTGGAGGGGAGCCTGGGTAAAGGGCCTGGTTCAGATTCCTCTCTTCCCGCTGGCATGTCCACATTGCTGGGGGTGGCTGGGCTCATCCTGCTGGTATGCCTGGTTGTAATTCTGGTGGTTCTCTTGATGCGACGCAAGAGGAAAGAGAAAAAGTACCCACCTTACTCCACTTCGTCCTGCACAGCGTACAACAGGGAGCCCATGAGACGCAATGTGGACAGCTCTGAGGTTTAATGTCTGTTCATTAAGACATGCCAAAACTAACTCTCACCATGGTGCTCTTCTTCTCAAGAAGCAGCTGAAGTTGAGGAGACAGAAAATGTTGAGTTCTTAAGCCTCAGTTCAAATGACAACATCCAAAATGTGGCTCTTTTGTAGGTTTCCACAGCTTCAATGAAGACATCTTGACTCCAAGACTCTTCATATTACTTGGTCAAACAAAAGGAAGTTGCTTGTTGCCTTTTTCTTAAGATTAAGATTGAGCTTCATAGTACTAATGTTATTTTAGCGTGCTTCCATCGGTAGATCTGTGAACCAGAACTGGCCACAGTGAACCTGCTCAGACAAACAGAGCAAATCTGTGCTTCAGCTTGTGTCAAACTCAAATTATCTGAAAATGTAACAAGCATTGCTCCATTATAGATAAATCAACTTATTTTTCCCCCAAAAGTTCCATTGTAAATAAGAATAAAAGGTAAATTCACCTTGGCATGAATGCAAACGTTGGACATCAATAGCCTTATTCAGTTACCCAGGCAATTTAAACTTGTTCAAGATTATTGGGCTTTTTTTTTTTAATTAGTCCATTTTTTTCATTCGATATATAACAGTTCTTCTTCTTAGTGTGTGTGTGTTAGATTTAAGCAAATTGAAAGATGCAAGAACTGGCTTCTTCGAACATTTATGTAATAAATGTATCTATTTTTATATGTTCCATGACATGAAATGCTGTGTACAAGAGCACAGGTCAGCGTTCCCACATGACTGATGTGTTGCTATGCAAGTTCGTAACTATTCAGAATGTACTTATTTTTATACCTTTTCAGGATGTTAAAATGTGGTTCAGAATTACACAATAATTCTGTGTGTACACAGCTGCCTGTTACATACCTGGTGTTAAAAGGAGAGACTGGTGTCATCAAAAAACTTGAAAACGTGTGAACCACATACTTTTTTTTCATTTAAAAAATCATTACAGATTTACAAAATTAAAGCAAATAATGCTGAATATGCAAATTATAATTTCAAACTGTTGTTTGCATTTTTTTTTTTTTTAATTTTGTGCTTTCCCAATTGATATTTCTTTCAATTTATTGTTTGATGTTAGTTATTGTTCAATGTATTAAAATTTAATTGCCAGACACAAGCGAAGATTTTTTTCAACCAATAATTTGTAATTTATATCTCACTCTGTATTATGAAAAATGCTAAACATCAAATAACACCAGGACACAAGATTTAAACCCAACGGATTTAAAGTCTGTCTCCTCATGTTTGAAAACTGCCGTTTTATTAACTGTATATGTTTTGAGAGTTATTTAATGTAATGTAATTTTCTTTTTTGCTGATGAAAAGAATTCTGTTAAGATACTTGGATACTTGTTTCATTATAAAGTGCCTGTCAAGTGTTTAAAAGATAAATCCCTACTTCTATAACCTGTGACGAGTTGAATTTCTGTCATTTCAACTGACATAAAATCCATCAAATGTGCATGATATCATTGATATGTAACATGTTCCAGGCAGTAAGGAGTAAAATACTGACAAATTCCAAGTCCAAACAAACTGCATTGAATAAGCTGTGGTTGCAGGTGAAGCTCTCTCACATGCAGAGTTATCTATCAGGACATCATTTATGAATTAAAGGGATAATTCACCTCTCGTGAATGTGCGGCAGAGACTGACACAGAAGAGAAGAAATTGCTGAATAAAGTTGTTATTTTTATTTTCTTTGCACACAAAAAGTATTCTTGTAGCGACAATGCCCTCACTACCTTTCTGGGCCTTGAATGTGGTAGTTGCGTTGCTGCCAGAAAGCTCTCAAATTTCATCAAAAATATCTAAATTTGTGTTCCAAATTTGAACGAAGGTCTTACAGGTTTGGAACGACAAGAGGGTGAGCAATTAATGACAGAATTTTCATTTTTGGGTGAACTATCCCTTTAATATTAACCCATAATGTTCTATGTAATTGAAATTGCAGTTGTGAAAGCAGTTAAAAATCATCACAAATTCCATTAGTTGCAATGCCAGCAGTAATCTCCTGAAGTATCATTTTTATTGAGTTTATTTTAAAATGTACATTTCTTTCAGATTCATTAAAAAAGATATAAAGCATCAGGGTCTGAGGATTCAAAGAAAAAAGATTTGAGTAGAAGGGAAACAATATAGGCACAGCTTTGAATCAAAAGACATGCTTAAAAAGCCTGTATCCATATATACAGCAGAAGCCACCAATGGTGCTGCAACACATCAACAGTTCTTGGCTTAAGAATGGTAGTTAGTAGAGCTATTTTATTTTACACACACAGTAAAGTTCTATGCCGATGTATTCTGAATAGATGTATTCTGACATGAGCTAAAATCACTGAACGGATCATATTTACATCATTCAAAAAAAGTTGCAATGGTAAGGCAATTAGTCTCCAAGAGCTGCGGAACTCCATCTGAAATAAATTATCAAAGTGGCAATAAAATGCATTGATAGACCAGTCACACAGAGAATGAAGAAACATCATAAAATTGCTGAAACTACTTGACCGGCTTTTCCTCCCCTCCATGAAGGCATCTCATACAGCACACAGCCTTTGTAATAATATCTTGCATCGTAAGCAATTTCAAAAGGTTTCTATGAGAACATACGATTTGCAACACTAAAGATGTCATCTATAGCTGCAAAATAAAATAAAATAAAATAAATGAAATCTGTTAAACCTTTCAGTGAGTACCTGACCTCGGCGCTTTGTAAATTGATACCTTGCTTTGAAGAAAAATAAAAGAGAGAATAAAACCACATAAAACACACACAAAAAAACAGAGAAATCTCTTCTCTATTAAAAACTATCACAGTTCCTGATTCCACCAATAACATTTCATAGTTTCTGATACCATCTCAGACCGTGTAGACTTCTATCCTGCAGAATCCACACCTTAGCCTTAACATACTAGATATTAGATACAAATAAAGGACACTTTTATTCATGTACATAACACTTTATACAGTCTGCCTGCTGTCTTAAATGCAAATGCAAACGATAATCATTTTCAAACAAACTAACTCACCTTAGTAGATTTGCGGCTCAAGCAACTCAAAACCTTTTGATTGCACTACCGAATTACAACTGAGGCCCAAAAGAATAAAACAAATGGAAAAAATGAAACTTAGATGTGTGAAAGTTTCAGATTATCATGGAACTATACACAAAAAAAACATTTTAGGCTTCTAAAACGTGTCCTGGCAGTTTTGTGAACATGGAACATTGTTTTTTTTTTTTTTTAAAAAAAAAAACACCTTGAGGACAGACAAATTCAACAGACCTGATGCACCCCTAGCCCATGGAATAATGTGCTTTAACACCACGATGCGGGAAAAACAATACCCAAAAATCTGTCTCAAAACTGTCTGAGTTGATGAGTTGGGGGCAGTGTGTATACATGTAGTATGAATAATGCTGCTCTGTTAGCGTATTTTTCACTGGGCTTTCAGCCGAAAAGGCTCGGCGAGTCCTTCAGCCCCTGTGCAGAGTGCGGTCCATCCTACTTGGAGTCTGTCAGCTTATACATGAAGATCCCTCGGATCAGCTCTCCCCTGCTCGGGTGCTGTCGTCTAGCAGGAAGCAGTGTAAACTAGCTGATCCGGGAGCTGTGACCTAGGTGCTGTCACACAGCTGTATCTAAAATCAAACGTGGAGGCCGGATACGAGGTTCAGAGCGTGTGCAGTGTCCTCCGTTCCTCAGCCTCCTGCGAGTCATGACCGTGCAGAAAAGAGGAAAGAGATGGGTGTCATTTGGCCCCTTTGTTGGGGGGATCTTGCTCCGTCGACTGCCGTCCGTCACTCCAGGCCTCCCGTGTGCTCTTCAGTGCTTGCGTTCGGTGCTGATCTACCACCACATAGTCTACCCGTTCGTCTGATGCTGAAATACCAGTCCCGTTACTCTTCTTCTGCAAGGTCAAGATATGAGAGACAGTCAAAACAGGAGAGAGAGAGTTGCCAAATGGTACCGATATTTGAGTAACAATTTGATACTAAAATGAAAAAATGCAACAATACTTTTTACTATACTACAGTATTAGTAGTATATAAAACAGACTTCTTAAAAGTCTTTATATTAAATAATTATTTGAAAAGTTAAATGTTTCTTTTAGGGATGTATCGGTACAATATCGGTTGATATAGATGATAATAGATATTTAATTGTACATGCTAAATTACCATCTTTTTTTCATTTAGATGACTTTTGAAATCATGTAACACTTACATAAAGCTAATCTTTAAAAAATACTAATAATGTATGTTTAGAAAATGTGATTCCTTAATACACCTGTAGCATTCAAAGTATTACTTTCAGTTACTGGTGTTTTACTTTGACATTTGTGAACCATCACCACAAAACCAGTCTTATGTTGCACGGGTATATTTGTAGCAATAGCAAAAAGTACATTGTATGGGTCAAAATTATGGATTTTTCTTTTATGCCAAAAATCATTAGGATATTAAGTAAAGATCATGTTTCATGAAGATATTTTGTACATTTCCTACCGTAAATAAATCAAAACTTAATTTTTGATTAGTAATATGCATTGCTAAGAACTTCATTTGGACAACTTTAAAGGCGATTTTCTTAGTATTTTGATTTTTTTGCACCCTCAGATTCCAGATATTCAAGTAGTTGTTTCAAATAGTTGTATATTGTCCTATCCTAACAAACCATACATCGATGGAAAGCTTATTTGTTTAGATTTCAGATGGTGTATAAATCTCAATTTCAAAAATTTGACCCTTATGACTGGTTTTGTGGTCCAGGGTCACTTGTGCGTTATATTTTGGTGTTAAATTTGCATTAAATTTATTTTTAAAATAAAATTTTACTTTATCTGTATTATAAGTACTGGATTATGGCTATGAGGCAGAATTTTGATATCAGTGCGTCCCTAGTTTACTTAACAATACTTGTACTTTACATGACATTGTTTTAATTCAATATGTGAATATTAATATTTAACTTATTAAATAAAGGAATATGGACAATTCCATTATTTAAAAAACTAAAAATTAAAAGACAGTGACATTATTTTGGCAACAGAAGTAATGTTCCAGTATCTCAGAAATGGCTGACCAGGAATTGAAACAGCTGCCATTAACTACAGCCTCTTGTCTATGGAAGCCCATTTCCGCCAATGAATAGAAAATAAAAAAGGTCATTTGTGACTTTTTATCTCACAATTCTGCCTTTTTTTTCTCAAAATTGTGAGCTCACATCTCACAATTCTGCCTTTTTTTCTTAGAACTGAGAGACAAACTCACAATTGCGAGTTATAAAGCCAGAATTGTGAGATATAAAGTCAGAATTTCATATCTCGCAATTCTGACTTTCTAACACAACTGTGAGTTAAGTCAGAATCAGTCTTTTTTTCCCCTCAGAACTGGACTTTATAACTCACAATTGCGAGTAATGTACAGGCAAAATGCATTGCTGATAAGAGAGGGCAGAGAATGATTATATTCCATCAAGCGGAGAGAGAAGCAGATTTTAATCCTGCTAATTAATGGCCAAAAAGCTACACCAGGTTTATAATCATAGAGCCTGAGGATAAAAACACTGGGGTCAACATGTATTATGCTTCCATTGTTACGCTTGTCTGATTTCTGGTGATTAAAACCTTACCCAAACACATTAATCCATAATATTTTATTTTTACAATTTGTCTAATTCTGCTTAATTATTATTCGTATCTCACCTTCCGAGGAGGAGTCGATTTCCCAGGGTCCAAGTCGAGGTCCAGGTACTCCACCTGCTTGTCTCCTTTGGGCTTCACCATGGGACTGCCACCTCCATCAGCATTCATTGGTGCTGCTAGCTTCATGTTCTGAGAGAATTAAAAAAAAAAAAAATTACACACACAAAAAGGTGAAATAGAAAGAGATACAATAGTCAATGTTGTAGTCAGAATTAGTTATTAAAAGATTTATGCTACTAATATATTAATCTACTACAATGATACTAGATGATGTAAGTGAAGAGTCTGAATTTTTTAAATACTTAATCTAATCTACCTATCTATCAGTAACATGCGGTCGTTCACCCAACACTCACTCGAATGGTTAAATCGATGAGTTGTGTCTGCAAAATATGCAGAAACAGGTCTTTCTAAACTCTTTCATATTGATCAGACGGCTTCATAATTCATTAATGATCAATGTAAGTAATTCAAAATAACTCTCTATTAGTTCTAGAGGATTCCGCTGAAGAAACAACCTCTGCAGATGTCAATCTAACATCTAATAGTGTCACAGCAAGATTATTTCCATGTATTTTCATGGTATGAGTCATAAATGTAATAATTATGTATTGCATAGATGTAGTTTTTCTATATGTGTTTCAAAATATATCAAGCCTTATTTCATGCTGCATTATTTAGTAACTCAATACAAATCCAATCATCAAGTGACTGGCTGGGGAACAACGCTAAAATGTAATGCACAGTGTATACAATTGATTAAAATCATTCAATCAATGTATAGCTAAGATTATCATCTTTGAAAAGTCTGGAATGTAAGACCTCATAAAACTCTATGCAAGTAATTTAGGTTCCACTCATGTTGAAATAAACAGGATTTATTTTTCACCTGGGGAAAAAAAAAACTAATGACACATACATTAACGTTTGAAAGTTTGAGATAATTTTTTTTTTTTTTCATGTCTTCAAAAGATGCTCACCAAGGTTGCATTTATTTAATTAAAAATACAATAAAACAGTAATATTGAAACAACACTATTTATAAACACTATGATTTTCATGATTTTAATAAGAAAAAAAAAAAAAATGTGTTTTCCAGGTGTTTTTCCCCTAAGTCATATGTCATCTAAGTTTTGTGAAAGGGATAGTTCAACCAAAAATGTAAATTCTGTCATCTTTTACTCACCCTCCAGTTGTTACAAACCTGTATGCATTTCTTTCTTCTTCTGAACACATAAGAAGAAGATATTTTGAAGAATGTAACCAAACAACTAATGGTCACCATTGACTTTCACAGTATTTTTTTTTTTAGATTTTCTGTAGAGTGAGTGAAAGATGACAGAACTTTCTTTGACAGAACTCACTATCCCTTGAAAACACACATCCAGAGTGGAGTTCAGTCCACTTTCATAACCCTGCTCACCTCATCCAGGTGGTCTAGACCTGACACTTCCCTCTTTATAGGAGTGATGGGAACTGTACAGTAGAAGGACTCTTCTCTACAGAATGGAGGAACAGGAAGGAGAGGAGGAGTAGAGAAATCAAAGAGTAAACAGGAAACAAATGGCAAAGACACGCAGAGAAACTAGAAATGAAAATGCAAAATACAGATGAGGCAGACAAGAGGAACCACAAAAGAATGCAAGGGACAGAATGTAGAAAATAAGAAACAGAAAAGAGGCAGAGAAAAGTCTCTCCCAAATATTGGCAGTTGAATCCAGTGCAACAAAAGCCTTACTGTGCAGTGTTATCAACAGTTTTACTGCTGACATGCTAACATGTTAGCAAAGAAAACAAGCCATGCACGAAAAGTGCTATATTATGCATTTAAATTTAAGAAAAACATTAATTAACACAAACATGGAACAACAAAGATCAAAGGCCCTTCATGTGCAACCAAGGAAACAAAAAAAGAAATGGAAGAAAGACACAACAACAGAAATAATAGAAAACCTGGAGAAAAAAAGAAAAGTAAAGGGAGGAAAAACAGAAAGCGTCCTTCTATCCAGTCTGTTGACTGACCACAAAATACCACCCACCACCAAATTTATTTATTTATTTTTTTCAATCAAATCCGCAGAAAAGAATATGGAAGAAAACTAATACTCTAAAGCCTGGAATACACTACACGATTTTTGCCCCAATTTTCCAGTCTGAACAAGCTGACGCTAGTTGAGGAAAGTCAGAGCCATTCTGCAGATTTGAGTTGACTGATTCCACAGAAAATCGCTTGGTATATGATGGTCACAGACTCTGATTTTTTAGCTTCAGACTCTGATTCCATCCAGTCGGAGGATATCAAACATGTTTGATATTTTCAGCCGATTTTAGAACACATATTGTTTTCATTTGTCATGCGTCTCCTAGCAACAAGGCGCACGTTTCTGTTTGAGTTTGTTGTGATCGGAACAACTTTAAAGTCTGGTAGTGTATGATCCTCAGTCGTGTAGTGTATGATGCCCAGTTTTCCTTTGTCACTGTTTACAAAGTCAGTAAGTGTATGATGCCTAGTGTTCTAAAAATCTGTTCAGATTTTAAAAGTCGTGTAGTGTATTCCAGCCTTAAGAATCACTTAATGTTGCTAACATATTTTAAAAACAAATAAGTGCAACTTTATACATTTACCCTACTTAAAAAGTTTGGGATCAGTATAACTTTTTTTTTAAACAAATACTTTTATTTAGCAAGGATGCACTAAAGTGATCAAACATATTTGAAAATATGAAATATCAATAATATGAAATATTTCTAATTTTTGTGAATTTTCTATTCATCATAGAATCATGATAAAAAAAAAAAAAAAGTTTCCACAAATATATTAGGCAGCACAACTGTTTTCAACATTGATAATAAGAAGAAATGTTTCTTGAGCACCGAATCAGAATATTAGAATGATTTCAGAAGGATCATGTGACACTCAAGATTGAAGTAAATAAATAACATTTTAAAATATATATAAAAAACAGTTATTTTAAATTGCAACAATATTTCACAATATTACTGTTTTTACTGTATTTTTGACCAAATAAATGCAGCCTTGATAAGTCTAAGAGACTTTTTTTTTTAAAATGCTACAAGCTTCCAGTTGTTAATGTATGTGTATATAAATTACTTCTATAATTTATACCTTTTAAATGAATAACTTCATACACACACATACAAACTGAATATATTCCAATTGTGAATGCATGAACTATTTATAACTGAGTGGAATAGTAGCTGTGGTGTTTTTTTACATACTGGTTCATCTGTAGACATATTAGCGTGTTGCATGGTTACATAATTCTCATCACAGTCGTCGGAGTCGCTGCTGGAGGCAGTGCTATGCCCCGAGGACGGTCTGGGGGCCGCGGTACACCTAGAGGGGCTGAGCAGCAGGACAAAATTTACACTGCCGCTCACACACACACACACACACACACACACAAAACAGCAACACAAACTCTCACTGTCTGGATTAATGCAAGGTCTGAGCTGGAAGTCTGACTGATAATGTGGAACCCAAAACACACTGGCAGTCAAAAAGACCTTCAGTGGCATTGATTCACACACTTTCAGCGTTCCAGACACATGAGCCACATGGCACCTACATCAATATATTAATTCAATAAATAATTCAAGAACACAATTCATGCACTGTCATCACTACCACTTTTGTTAGGTAGTGATGACAGTCGAATCACTTATGAACATAAATTATGGTGAAGTTTTACTATCATTGCTACCATTTTACTATTATGGGATGTTAGGACAAGTCTACAGGAATGCATGAATGATTAGTTATTTAGCCTGTGGAGTCTGTTGTGTGGAGGCCAAGCAGAACCATGCTTAAATAGTGATCTGTTTGAGTGGAAACATGGCCGACACTTACTCCCTCGTGAAGGACCTGGTCACGGGGGAACGGACCGGCGCCGTATACTCTTCCCACTCAGCTAAGGGCTTGATCTCCAAAGGGGCCGGCTTAACTGCAAAAAAAAACAATAGTTTAATGCAGAAAAATGTTCCAAATGATACAACACCACCCAAAGGTTTGGCCTAATACATGGTAATTATCAACAAGATATGTAATAACATTTAAAAAAAAAAAATGATTAAAAAAATTACAATAAAATGGTGAGAACAAATTTAACATATTAATAAAGATTTGTAAATATTTACACACAAATTTGCATGTAATTTAGATGGTGGTTCTCTACTTTTAGCCAGTAGAGGGCGATGTCTGCTATTTAGTACATAATGGGAGTCAGAAGTAAATAAGTATTATTATTATTTATAAGCTTACTTATTTACTTATTTTCCCCCAAGAACAGACTTAAATCAAATACAGGACCAAAGTCATGAGAACTGAAATCACACCTGAGGGAAAACTGGAAAGGTTAAAAAAAAAAAAAAAAAAAGGCCAATGTCGAAGAAGGTCAAAAATTAGTGGTAATCACACATATCCTCTCTCTTCCCCTTCTCACATATAAGCAGCATCTGATTTAGTTATTGCAGCTGGCTCAAAACTCTGCTGAGCTGAGACACACCCAATCTGGCAACTGAGAAGTAGCTGTAGCTGGCTGAAACGCACACCAGCTGGTGCCAGTGTGTGAGGGAAGAAAGCACAGACTGATATGCATCTCAAGGCCCTAACTGAACTTTTTGGGCACAAAATATGGCTTGAGTGAGTTTCTTCATTCTAACAATATATGTTAATGTGATTACTTCTTAGAATAATGGAATCACAAAATGTATGATTTTATATTTGATGTTTCAGTATTTTTTTTTCTTTTCAGCCATCGTCTCTGGTAGCATTTAATTTAGCATTCACCAGCAGTGAATGGGTGCCATCAGAAGTCCAAAGAGTTTGGGGTCAGAAGATGTTTTTTTTTTTTTAAGAAATTAATAGTTTTATTTAACAAAGATGCATTAAACTGATAAAAATGACAGTAAATACATTTGTATAATATATAATATTTGTACATAATGTTATAAAGAATTTGTATTAAAAAAATGTTTTTGAACTTTCTATTGATCAAAGAATCCTGATATTATTAAGTAGTGTTTTCAACACTGATATTTATTTATTTATTTAATTTTATTTATTTTTGAGCACCAAATCAGCATATTGGAATGATTTCTGAAGGATCATTGTGACATTGAAGACTGGAGTAATGACTGCTGAAAATTCAGCTTTTTCAAATATTTTAAAATAGCAAACAGTTATTTTGAATTGTACTAGTATTTCACAATATTACTGTTTTTGTTGTGTTTTTGATCAAATAAATGCAGCCTTGGTGAGCATAAGAGAGGTGGTTCTGTGACTTTTTTTTTTTTCTTCAAAAACATTTAAAAATCTTCCCGACCTCAAACTTTTGAAAAGTACCTTTGGACTTCCTGATTGCAGGTATATCCTGATGCCATTAAACAAAGAAGACCAGGAAGCTCCCAAGATTTTACCCAGACACCTGGATCACTCTTCACACTGTTAGTCATAAAACGATTCATCCGCCCACTTTCAGCTTTTGTCAATATGACTCAAAAATGCTTTTGCAAATGTGTTGGTTAAGTGTTTATAATGTGTATGACTCGTGGGTCAGTGAGTAGTTTGACAGTGAGAGGTGTTTGTAGAGACTGATGATTGAGTGTCAAATGTTAATCAGTTAGTTTTACCTGCGATATCAAGTGTGTTAGCTTCCCTCTACCAGTTAAGCACAAGCATCACTCTACCAGAACCTTAAAACCACATCTATCACAAATTCATTTGCTTAATAACCAGCTGACCAAGCATTTAATAAATAAATCCAACCGCCTTCACAGGGACCGCAATCTGTGCACACTACAGACAAAGCAACAGCATCAGTGACTTAACATTAAACATATCTGAGTGGAAAGAAAGGTTCCTCCACACACTACAGGTAGTGAATTTCTGTATGATAGGCTACATTCACACACTCAGTGATTGAGACTGGAAACCATACTGTATTTACAGTGAATTGTGTCAAAGTAGCTTGAATACTCTCTCTGTATGAAAGAATATGCAAAGTGAAGCCCCCTATTCTATAAAGGTGTAAATAATGCCTGTAACCAGGGTAACAGGTACTCAAGTAAATTCTGAGTAATATATATGGTTTTAAGTCCAGAACATTTAAAGAAGTGAATTTGAGTATAAAATGTGGTTATCACTTTCATTTATAACCAAACTATATGCAAACAGAGCTATATTTCGCACTCTAAAATATGAGTACTTGAGCTGCACCGACATAAATATTTTCATGTTATGTCCGATGACCAACAAAAGGCTGATATTAATACTCAAAATTTTGTCTAGATATATATTTTGTCTAAACAAATGATAAATGTACAATATTTAATAAATTATAGTTCAATAAATTAATTATTGGATATTTTGTACAAATAAATTCCAAATAAATAACTTAAAATACTAAGAACTCTTTCTAAATGCATTTACATATGACTTACAGTTTCATAAATTTATAATGAAAATGGAAGGAATTGGAAGTTAGATGACAGCAAGGTAAACTTAAAGGGATAGTTCACCCATAAATGAAAAATCTGTCATTAATTACTCAGCCTCATGTCGGAACGCAAATTAAGATATTTTTGATGAAATCCAAGAGCTTTCTGACCCTCCATAGACAGCAACGCAACTGACACGTTCAAGGCCCAGAAAGGTAGTAAGGACATCGATAAAATAGTCCATGTGACATCAGTGGTTCAACCTTGATTTTATGAAGCTACAAGAATTATTTTTGTGTGTAAAAAAAAAAAAAACAAGGAAGAAAAGAATTGCTGAAAAAAGTCGTTATTTTTGTTTTCACTGCACAGAAAAAGTATTCTCGTAGCTTCATAAAATTACATTTGAGGTCACATGGACTATTTTAATGATGTCCTTACTACCTTTTCTGGTCCTTGAATGTGGTAATTCTGTTGCTGTCTATGAAGGGTCAGATTTCCTCAAAAATATCTTAATTTGTGTTCCAAAGATGAATGAAAGCCTTACGGGTTTGGAACGACATCAGGGTGAGTAATTAATGACAGAATTTTCATTTTTGGGTGAACTATCCCTTTAATGTAAAAGTAGAGGAAACATACAAAAAGGTCCCTAGTAAGAATCATATTCTTCTGCTGTGTGAAAGTAGCCATATTCTCAGTTTATAAGTCACTTCTATCAAGGTCTTGACAGCTGTCAATCAAACATGCAGTGAGGGACAGTTTTTGATGAAATTTGATTTGTTCTATTAGTGTATTCAATGTATCATTCACAATTAGAGCTTGTTGAAACCTTCACAAAAATACACCTCAGAACTGAGGCGGCAGACAGTGAGTAGCATTCTGTCGAGGTACGTACCCTTACGCCGTCTTGAGAATTCACCTATGGTTTGGGAGTCGGTTCGCTCAAGACCGACTGCTCTGTTTATTTTAGGGCTCTGACCTGAATTGGTGAGAGAAAACTTCTTTGTTACATGTCTCCTTTGAAAGAATCGGCCTTGTCTTCTTCTAAACTTCACACCCATGCAATTTAGCACAATCACGTCCACCTCCATCACTCGTGCCTCTTCTCTTTCCCGAACAAATGTGTGTTGGGCTGCTGCCATAGCAACAACTCTTCATGCATTTAAGACATGCGATGAACAAGGCTTCCCCACAAAGACAGACATGCACAGGGTTAAACAGACACACGTGGGTGAGTAAAGCATTCACACCAACCGACGACATGCCAGCATGTGGCTCAGGCAGACAGAAGGGTTCAGTAATGTCTTTGTAATATTAGAAAAATTAAACCAACTTATTTTTCTGCCATATGCATATAGCTGCCGCAAGAAAATACCACAAGTCAACAGTGCTGATGGCCACAATTAAACAACCAACCAAACACAAAAAAGAGCAGAATATCACAATGATTTCCAAGATTGAAGGAGACTGTTCAGGTAAAAAGTTTGATATTGGAAGAGAGAGAAACCAGGCAGAACAGAGACTAATATTTAGACTAATATAGAACAGCCAGTAAAAGCATAGAGAGAGGACAAACACACTAAGACACAAAGTACCCAACAACTGCCTATAAAATGCCACCAAAGCCATTTGAATCACACCATGTTCAGAAAAAGCTTGCAAATACGCAACAAATACAATAAGCTGCAGCCTGAAGAGCAATAGAAAGGACACTGGTTATTTGAGAATGCTATGAAAACAGTGAGTATTGTGCTTGGCCCATGTTTAGAAAAATTATTTTAAAGAAGACCTATTTCATTACCCTACATGCACTACTTGGCCAAAAGCATGTGGACACCTGAACATCACACCAGTTGTAATTTATTTTAAGGTCCATTTCTCACTATTAACTATTAACTAGTTGCTTATTAGCATGCATATTACTAGTATATTGGCTGTTTATTAGTATTTATAGGCACATATGAACACCTTATTCGGCATGACTATTTAGATCCCTTAACCCGACCCAATACCTAAACTCAACAACTACCTTACTATTAATAAGCAGCAAATTAGGAGTTTACTGAGGGAAAACTGTTAATAGTGAATATGTGTTCCCTATTCTAAAGTGTTATTAAAAAAAAAAAAAAGGACGAAAGGATGGAATATGATGGAAAAATGAGCAAACAAAGCATCTTTCCATCTTTTCACGAGAATAAAATGGCCGTTGCAGTCATTTATTAAATGTATGTGGCAGATTTATGGTCTGATTGACTGAGCCAATCTTCTGAGCTAATTTTTGAGCCACATGACTTGAGGCAATGTCAAATGACTTTGATGCACATCAAGCTATGTATTTGGTCAATGTGTTTTGGTCACACTTTAAGATCCAATTTTTGCTATTAACATACCATATTATGACTTTTGCCTCAATAAACTCCTAATTTGCTTATTAATAGTTAGTAAGGTAGTTGTTAAGTTTAGGTATTGGGGTAGGATTAGGGATGTAGAATATGGTCATGCAGAATGTGTGCTTTAAAAGTACTAATAAACAATGGTATCACTACAGCAAGTACATGTAGTGTATACACACACATACATACACATACACCACATACATATATATATATATATATATATATACACACACACACACACACATTTTATTTTTTATTTTTTTTCATTTGCACCTAAAAATATTTTCTACTAAAAATATTTGTCTAAGACTGCATTGCTGCTTGCCAGTGTCACTGGTGGTGTCACTGAAATCACCAAATTATATGGGTTTCTCACAGTTATGGCCAAGTGGTGCATCTCGTCTGCACGTAACTTGCTGTCTCTTGCATTAGCCAGCGCTCTGAATCTGTAACACGTAATTGAAGATACACAATGGTTTCAGATGAGCGCAGAGAGTTGCTGCCATTAATGTTTAGATCAATAGTGCTGTCCCAGCTGGCTGCTGATGTTTCGGCCCACTTGTGCAACTTTCAGCACGTCCCCTTTTTCTCTCAGACCAGATTGAAATTCCCCTTGCAGGTCTGGCCATCAAAGAGGTCTTTCACTAAGGCACAATGGGGACAGAGGTGACCGCTCCAGGCTAACGGCGCAGACAGGCTCCCTCATACCCAGGGCTCAGAGTCTATAGACAATAACTTCTTTTATTTGTGAGGTCGCATGCTAACGATTAAAACGCAAAGGTCATTGAAACAGCAGGGCGGAGTAGTTCGCTAAGCGAGTTGAAAGATCTGTAATGTGAGTTATAGCAACGAGGAGTCTGAGAACTCAATTAAAGGTTGACGAAATGTTTCATAAACATGGGCCGGCACCTATTAGTGAGAAGGGTGGTAATGAGAGTTGCTGTGCTGAAGAGATGCAAGCACTGTACAGATTAACACAATTCCTCCTCACTCATATCACACACACACACACCACAAAAGAAACCCCAGGGCTCACCTTTACGGTCAGGTTTGAGGTTGCGGTCTACTGGCGGCGGTTGGCATTCGGGCATGTGCACCGGTCTACGTGGTGGGGTCTTGGGGCTGGAGCGGAAGCCCATGTGGGCTGGAGGGGGCACCTGTTTTCCGAGGGAGGAGAACTCTACTGTGCCTGGTGTCATGGGCACATAGTTGGGCTCCTGGATGGGTTCTGATAGGCTGCCGGAGCGGTGATGTGACGAAGAGTGGACGCTCATGGGCACATAGTTCTCATCCATCTCCTCAGTGGAAACACCTCCTACTGGCACCATGCCTTTACTCTTCTGCATGCATCCAAGAACAGGGAAGGAAGTGTTAGGGATACTTAAGACACTTGAAAGACAGGACCAAGTTTTAAAATAGATAAAGATTATTATTAGCAAAACTTACAAAATAGCTGTTGAAACTTTCATTAAAATCAAATGAGCAACTTTTATCTGGGGGGAAGGGACGGGGTATATCATAGCAGTCTTGAGATCCGTAATCTGTGAAATAAATACACAATAAATTAATCCAGTGGAAAAAAGTTACAGAACCACCTCTCTTATGTTCACCAAGGCTGCATTTATTTTTATTAAAAATATAGTAAAACAGTAATATTGTGAAATCTTATTAATATATAAAATAACTATTTTCTATTTTAATACATTTTAAAATGTAATTTATTCCTGTATTAGCAATGCTGAATTTTCAGCAGCCATTACTCCAGTCTTCAGTGTCACATGACTTTCATGAGAAAGTTCAGAAGAACAGCGTTTATTTAAAATAGAATCTTTGTAATCTGTATATCTTTACTTTCACTTTTAATCAATTTAATGCATCCTTGCTGAATTAGAAGTCTATTGTGTCATTTTTAAGCCCTTTATTCCATCCTTGCTGTATCAATGCATTAATTTATTAGAATTATATATATATAGTTGTGCATTATTAAGGAGGCATGTGTGAAGAAGGGAGTGTACATAAACAAACTCAATACCGCAATACCACCAAACAACACTAGAGGGACACACTCATGACTACATGACCCATTGTTGCAGCACAAACAGCTTAACAGCCTCTTATTGACAATATTTTGAGTAAATGATTTGTCAAAAAATAAGAAATAGTAAATAAAATAAGAATTTAGGATCTCAAAATAAAGATGTCCACAATATTGACATTAGCATTGATACTGTACCTGCTCATGAATGGTAAAAATGGTAAATGTGAGTTACATTTTAGTGTTTTTTAGCAAATATTTCAAGTATCTGGCAACCAGTAAGAAAATATATAATCTGACAATAAATAAATAATGGCTAGGTTTTTGGCCAAATTCAAAGTGATGTCCTTTCCATTATTCCAAGTGTACATTAGTCCTTTATCTGCTTTGTTATAGGCTGCTTAACAGAATTTATTGTCAAACATGCAGAATGAACATTTAAAAACCTGTAGTAATTACTACAATGTCTCACAGTCTCAATTATTTATAATATAAACACAGGTGCAATATAAATATAAATCTCAATAAATTAGAATGTCGTGGAAAAGTTCATTTATTTCAGTAATTCAACTCAAATTGTGAAACTCGTGTATTAAATAAATTCAATGCACA